>CM067527.1:4777500-4827500 GCA_034509925.1 Hirudinaria manillensis
TTCAACGACCTCAAAACATGGCCGATCGCAACCCGACCAAAAAGACTTTAAACTTTCCCTCGTTAAAGAGAAACGCACCTGTTGACCTCACGGCGGACGGCATTGCTTACGAGGGCCACGATCACGTGGTCTCCTACTACCGCGGGTCATTCTCAGGCGACCCGGTCAAGGTCAATCAAGGACAAACCCAGAAGGACCAATCGTCGTCGGTGGGCAACGTTCAGTTCAGAACACCCGAGAGTTACATGATCTTGCCACGAATGACCATCAGAATCAAGTTTTCCATTTTCTTTAAGGTGTTCCTCTTTCTTTGAGTTGTTTGTTGCCATAATTTTAATCATAATTAAAGATAATAATTATATTTAATATTATAACAATTGTGGTTATTATATTCTATTGCAATTATTAATAATTTATATTAAAATTTGACGTTTGCTTCAGTATGAAAAGACGGTGAACACTGTCCTTTTGTGTTTTTTAATCATTTCTTGATATTCGTAAATTAATTACTGTCAGTTAATCATTCAAATAATACAAATACTAATATAAATAAGCATTGCTTACCTAATTCTATATAGATTTGCATGAATAATTAATTATATTAATTAAAACTTCTTCTGTGCAGTTGAAAACAACTCAGAAGGACTCAATGATCCTCCTCTTCCAGTCTCCATCACAGTTTACACCCTCGAAGGACCACGACAAACTCCAGGGCAGAATCTACGCTTCCGTCGAAATGACCTCCGGTCACGTGAGGTTTATTTTCGACATGGGGAAATCCTTCAAGGTCGGAGTGAAGCATTCCGTCGACGACGGAAAGTGGCACTCGGTTTCGGTTTCCTGGACCGAGAATTACGTCACGGTCGGCGTCGATGACGTCACGCAGGCCGAACTGTTGACGAAATCTTATTGGCAGGTGATCGTAGGTGATAGGAACTCGACGTCATCGATGCACGACCTCATTTCGAACTCGGATTCAACCATGCATGGAGACCTTTTCCTCGGCGGATTGGCCGGCGATGGCCACGAATTTCTGCCCAAAAAAGTTGGTTACGATTGGCTCTTTGCCCGCTTCATGAATATTCATGTTTTCTGTTCGATTTCTTTTCAAGAAAATTAATTTTAACATCTGGATCAAATGTTGACCTACTTACATATTTATTTCTTTTGATTTTGGTTCTTTTAGTTATTACTCGGAGTCTATTATTATTATTTTACTTTTGTTATTATATACTATTATTTTCATCAAAAATTCGTTAATTCCGTTAGGATTCTTTGGAATAATTTTTAATTTTAAAAAATATTTCACAATATTTTATTGCAATTCGGGAAAATTCCGACATCTTCATCAGATCCTGAATTAAGTTCATAAAAACGTCTTTAAAGTGATCGTATTTTTTTAGGTATCTTCAATACCAAGAGGTAGAACTGAAATTTTAGTCTACCTTAACTATGTCCAGTCTAATAAATTTCAACAATAATTGAATGAAATAGAAATAGAAATATTAATTTTTTATATTAATTCTGCAATTTATTATGAATCCGAATTATTCTTTTCTGGCATTTAATTGGAATGAAACAAATGTTTGTTTTATTTATCATTGGAAATAAATTCCTTCACTTGTTTGCTAAAAACAAAACAAATCACAAAAATATGGATCGACGTAAAATAGAGGTTCAAATTACATGTTTGCACATCTTGTAAAATATAATTTGTATATTTTTTGAGTGTATTTATAATTATAATTATTTGTCACTATTAATGTTTGATTTGCCAAAACGACTTGAGAGAATAAATTAAAAATCAGTGAGAAATAACAAGTTTTATTTTATGTTATTTCTCAGCTGAGGATGAAATCAGGATTCGAAGGTTGCTTGTCGGAGTTGAGACTCGACGGAAGAGATGTTGACATTTGGAGAGAGGGTAGCAGCATCATCAGGGACAAGTTCAAGAATGACATCAATGCCGGCTGCAGAGGTGCAGAAAGATGTTTCATTTTATTTTTTATTTTATTTTTTATTTATTTATTTTTTATTTAGTTTTTATTTATTTCTTATTTTCTGAGAATAAAAAGTCTTTAAAATGTTCTCAAGTGTTGAGTTCCTCGAATGCTTTTATAAAACTTTTGTCAAGACTGTACAATCTTTTTTTTTCTTTCAAGAACTTTGTTTCATGGTTTTGTTTGACGTTTAAGTCTGTCTTTTTACGTTTAAAATTATTTATTTCATGAATATCATGAATTTATTTATTTATTTATTTATTAGCCATTATCGTTGGAATTAAATTGAAATTGTGAACAAATGAAATTTAAAAAAAAAAAAAGTGACCAAGGAACTGTGCCCACCTGACTTCTGCGACAACGGAGGTTTGTGTTTCGTTGTCCAATCAAAAGGACCCACGTGCAACTGCGATTTGACTTCTTACAGTGGACCCTCTTGTTCTGATGGTTATTATTGGCATTAATAATTTTATTTAATTATTTAACCATTTATTTATTTATTTATTTATTTATTTAAAATTTACTTATTCCTTGAAAGCAAATTTGCTTATTAAAATAATATTACAGATTATATAATATAAATGATGTTAGAATAATTCGTTTTGTCACGTGATCAAAGATGCTGTTGTAACCTGAGATTAAAAGTGAAATCATTTTAAAAGCTCTAAACCCATTAGTGAAAATATTTTCCAAGTTTCAAAATTAAATTGATTTCTTAACAAATTAATTTAATTAAACCTTTAAATGCAAATAAACATGCAATAACTGTTGTTGTTGTTTGTTATTGTTCTTATATTTTACATGCAACTATTTTCTACTGCATTTCAAGTAATTATATCAAATTTAAAAATTAATGAATGCAATTGCTTGACTAAGAACAGTTTTTAAAATAATTATTTAATATATGAATAATATATATAATATAGTATTCAATAAAATATAAATACATATATAATATATAAAATAGTTATTTAACAATACATAAATAATATGTGAAATAGTATTCAATGTATTTAATAATATTAAATAATACATAAAATAATATTTAATAATATATAATGCACAATGTAGTATACTATAACATAATATTAAATAATACACAAAAATAATACATAAAATAATATCTATTCCCAAAGAAAGCATAGCTTACAGTTTTGGATCGAAAGGAGGTCTCATTCAATTCGAACTGATCAAAGTGACTGACACGAAAAACGATTCGATAGCTTTTGGTATCAGCACCTTGCAACAAGATGCTGTCCTCATACGAATAGTTGGACAGAGGGACTTCATACGCATTGAAATGGTTACATTTGTTTTACTGATATTACGTATTATTACGTAATTAAATATTAAAATTATGTCCTGTTTAATATCAATTACGTAATTAAATACTTTTGTAGAGATAGGGCCAACTAATTTCGAGTTTTGTTCGAGATTTAACATTTAAGTAATAATTCATTTCATGCATATAACAAGCAGTCATATAATAATAATACATATATACATTAAATAATAGTTAAACGAAAGATTAAATAATAAGCATAGAACAAATACTATTATTAATGAAAATGTTAAAAAAATAATAATAATAATAACAAAAATAATAATCTTAATAGGTAAATAAACATTCCGATCGATCAGATAAGCGGCAGTGTGTTTGCTACGTACAACCTGGGTCTCATAGAGCACAGAATAGGTCAACCATTTCACAAGATCAACGATGGCCTTTACCATAAGGTCACCTTCCTCAGAGTTGGTCAAAACAGCACCTTGAATGTTGATGACGTTGCTATCTACAGCTACCAACCTCCTGGTTGGTCAGAATATTCTTCACTATTTTATCATTTATAATATAATAATTTCTTATATTTTATGCGTTTTGTTGAATTTTTGGTGAATTAAAATGTTTATTCTTTTAATTGCTTCATAATTTCTTCTGTTAATCAATTTAATATAATATTCGAATGTTAGATATTTCTCTTTAAATGTCTGTGAAATCTTCTGTTAATTCGATATTCAGTAAAAATTATATAAATTATAATTATAATATAAATAATATATAATAATAATATAATAATATATAATATAAATAATATATAATAATAATATAATAATATATAATATAAATAATATATAATAATATTATAATAATATATAATATAAAAATATAATATTATTTCATGAAACAGAAAAAAGTTATTTGGTTATTAAATTAAAATAAATTAAAATTACTTACAATTGCAGGTCAGCAGTTGTTGGTTTTTAATGAACAGACACAAATTCTCATCGGAGGAATTGAACACGAAGTCTTGAAATCATTTCAAGGGACCATTGTCGGTGGGTCAACAAGTACATTCTAATTTCATTAACCCTGATTAAAAAGCATTTGTTGAATAATTGTTACATCCTGTAATAATATTTAATATTAATTAATGTTTGTTATTATTATTACTATTATTATTATTATATTATTATTTTTCTAGTGTTTATTACCATTTAAATGTTGTAATGTCTGTAAAAAAAAATTTTGGCCAAGAGAAATTGTAAAAGTTGCTTTAAAATTCATTTTTCATTTTAATGTGATTTAAATTTAATTGTAAACATTTTTTGAAAACAACACTTCAAAGGCAACAAATATTTATCTTAAGAATGAAATTTACTTTGTTTTTCAATTTTAAGGCCGCTTTGTTTTAATTGAAAACTGTAAAAAATATTGATTGTTGTCTCAAAATTACTTTTAATTACTTTAATTGAAGGCCTGGTGGTCAATGGACTCAGAATTTTGGATTTGGCAGCAGAGGGAGACAGCAGAACATCATTGAGTGGTAGGATTGAATTGGACACAAAACCTCTCAAGTTGTACCAAAGGTAGAACTTCAATCAATCAATTGGATATGTTTAATTAACATATTAACTAACTAATTAATTAATTTTAAATAATTTTATTTAACTTGTTAATCGACGAAATTATAAACCGAATAATAAAATAAACGTAAACGTAATTTAATCGAAAAGTTATATTCAGCTTCACTCCTCTCATTGGTTCCAACAACTTCGATGAGGACGAAAGCATCAACGTAACCCATCAACCTTCTTTCAAGCATCCAAAGAACGAAGTACTTTCAAAATATAATAATGATATTAATAATAATGATAATAATCATCATCAAAATCGTAATAATAATAATGATAATATTGATAATAATATTAGAAAAATTAACTATTAATTATTAATAATTATGACAACCAATCAATGACGATGACATGAACGGTTAAGAAATTTGAAAATCTGAATTGAAGAGCTACATAAAGAGCACCTCCCACGAAGATGACCTGATTTCAACCATCAATTCTCAAATCAATTGCATCGATCCTTCCTCAACTCAATACACGGACTTTCCAGACTGCGGATCCAACCTCATCACGGATTCTCTCATTCTGCCAGTCATTCGTATTGCCAGTTCAGTGTCCTTAGAAGAAAATTCGTTAGTGCAAATAATAATAATATAAATAACAGATATTAAGATAATAAATAATAATGTAATAATAAATAAATTATTATAAATAATAATAATAGCAACTATTATTATTATTTGTCTTGGAATCCTTTTTTTATCTTATCAATTTCGGCGTAGTAGCGCAAGTGTCTTGGCGCAAAATTTTCTGGCGCCATTATGACGCAATCATGGGCAGACGACACTGCCTAGAAGTTGTTTTAAGTCCAATGAATTGCAGTTTGGTCGTCTTGACAACGTGCCCAGCAAGCGTGATTATGTTTCTTGCTGTCTTTTGGGACAAAATTGCAATTTATTTAATTTTATATTTTCTTTTTAGAATTTTTAAACAATCATTTAAAGATTGGCCTTTAAATGAACGTAAAAGCTCTTTTTAATCAAGAGGTATTGGGAAATTTAAAAAGGATTTAAAAATAATAAAATCTAAAATCGATCTGAAATTGATTCTGTCTCAGTGCGTTAAAATATGACAACTGACATTTGACTCCTCATTAATACCTTATCAGAGACGACGACGACGACGATGATGAAGATGATGACGACGATGACCGCATTGATGCAATCATCACGATCAAACCATCTTCAACCTCCGAACAGCCCTTGTGCGATGACGACTACGACGATTGCAGTCTCCTCACAACAAAAGGACAACAACACAAAGTTTCAATCCCCCTGGCGACCATATCCTCAAACTCCTCCATGAATCCATCAAGCATTCCAGTTACACGTACATTCAGAGTACCATATAGAAGCACCTCCCTGTCGTTTAAATCTTCCAACAACAACGACGACGACAAGCCAGAGGTCGTTGTCTATCCTGTCGGAAAGCCCAACCTACAATGGACAGGGTCCAAGGTCAAAGGTTACGAAAGGCCGGCAGTGGGTGACGAGGATAAAAGACGTACAACTGGACTGTACTCGAGAAATATGGATGTCATCAACTACTACCCAACGGAGAAGGATTCCTTCAAAATGAATCTGACGCTCATGATAGGCATCATCGTGGCAGTCCTTTTGCTCTTCTTCATCGTCATTTGGACCCTGGCATCAAGGTGTCGTCGTCAAACCAAGGAACGAGTGGCCGCTTTGACTGCCAGAGACAAGGCGGAGGCGAAAAATCTGGAACGTAAACTCCTCGGGGAAGTCAAATCCATGTCTAAATCGCACGAAAAGTATTCGAACGCGTCTGACGGCGAAGGAACTTACAAGTCCATGCACAGGCAGGACGATGCACAGCAGCGCTACTCTCAGCACCTCAACTATCAGTCCACCCTCGACCATAGAATCGTCTACAACACGCCGAATCTGCCGGACCTCTTCCAGAACCAAACTTCCATCCATCCATCTCCCAGTCAGCGTTCCAAGGACGTGAAAGAGTGGTACGTCTAAAGGAGAGAGTTTCCAAGAGTTTTGCTGAGAACTTTTCTCACTTTGAGGACATCGGCCAACTTTCACGTTCAGTTTTTAGGCATTTTAAACAATTATTTTTTGTCCCAAAAACAAAATTGACATCTTTTTTTTCTCACTATTTAGACTAACTACTAAACTAATGTTGAATTGTAAGAAAAGCAACAAAGTAATCTCAGATGCATTAGAATCCTGTGACGATCTCGACATCTTCCTTTTGACTTTTCATCCAGGCCTCCGTGTACTTGATTGTGGGATCGAGTATGACATCTATGAGACTCTTGGTCTTAATCATTCCTGCTGCATTTTCAGGAAACATGGAGATGAGCGAATCAAAGACATCGTCTGTGATTTTTTCACCGTACATCGTCAACATGCGTCTCAGTTTGGCCACAGAAATGTAATCATCTTCTCCCATCATGCACCCGCTTCCGATCGCTCCGCCCACATTTGGACCACCGTCATTCTTGTCCTGGTAATAACAATTTATGCTTTAAGGCTTTCCAAGAAGCTCTTATCTCGTCATGGACTCTGAGACCCTAGATTCTTCTGGAATTGTAAAATAAAATCATATCAAAACCTCTTTCTCTTTAAAAATCTCAAATGCCTGGGTCAATTCTTCTCTCGATCCTCGTTCGTTTGGAGGCAGACCAGCCAGAAGGTCAACAAGTTCGGAGAACAGGAGCTTCCTATTGCCTGCCAAAAAAGAATTCGTTCATCGATTCTTCATTTGGAGAGAAGATCCTCGAGCTTTTGCATTTACAAATCTAAACGGTGCGTAATTCAAAACCACTGTCGTAACAACAACTATAGCGAAAATCCTTCCACAAGAGTTGCAAGAACTCATCACTCATCCCTCCAAACCCCAGTTAAATTCCACTCAGGCATTTCTGTGCAAAAAAAATAAATTATTTCACAAAAGAATTACCATCAGCATCCACTTCGTCGATTATTTCTTGAACTTCTGCTTCTGTAGGAATTTGTCCGAAGGCTCTAATAACAGTTCCCATGTCATCGATACTCATTTCATCTTCTCCGTCAGCTTCTTTATCAAACATATCAAAAATTTCTCTGATTTTCTCGACGTAATCAGGCGGCAACTTCAAAGCCGTCATTTTAAGTTCTAAAAGTTCACAGCAGTCCGAAATAAACCGAGAAGTCCTACCGAACAAATTTTTGAACAACAACGTCTCAACCCCTTTGAAACGTTGCAGCTAAAATATATTTTTGGCTCGTTCATCGAAATTTAAATAAATAGATTTCATTGAATATTTATAACTTTAAAGTGTTATTAAAATTATTTCTTAATATAATATTGACGAACATAAAATCCATGCCAGGAAGGAAAGGCCAAGGTATCTTCAACGATATTACTAATACGATCATTATTATTATTACGTTCGACTGTTGCCATATGGCCTTACTTTATTGGGAATAACCCAAGGCTGGCCTATTTCCAGCTCTTTAAAACAGAAAAGCTAAACAAATTTAGAAGCCACAAGGACCATACCAAGCCAATATTTTATTGTACTTTGTCAAAATAACTTCACAAACACTTAAACAATCCAAAAACTGGAAACTGAAGGAACGGATTGAACGGATCAATCGATCATTGTGACGGAAGTCGTTGAGCTGACAAATGCACGTAAAACATGGAAACACGTCCACTGTAAACATGTCATTGTGGACAATTCAAAAGTCTAGGAATGCCATCTCAGACCAGTAGGTAAGAACTGGCGACCGACCAACATGCAAAAGATGACAAATCATTGGATAAAGAAGGGAAAAAAACACAGAAAAAAAAGGAGAAACCATGAATGATAAAAACAAGAAGTCATTGGTCAAAACTCATGAGATGTATGTTTATTTAGACATCATCAAATCCTGGCATGGGGAAAGCCAAGGCAAATTCCTGAACTTCTGACCTCAGCTGGGCAATCTTGCCCTTGATGACCTCATCACTCTCAACCTTGGCTTTGAAGTCCTTCAAAAGAGGACCACAACCCTCCTGGGCCTCAAGTGTCAATTGAATTCCTGAAACGAACAAAACCTTCTTTATCCAATGATCTCTCGTCCTAAAACAGATGCTTGCATTACATCATCATTTGATATGAACTCGAAAATTAATCTTAAAAATACAAGCAAAACATGGTCAGTATGTTGCCAACGTGAGATTTCCTGTTATTTCCCATCCCGACTTGGATTCTAGAAGATGCGATCGTCAGCCAACCTACTCAAATCCAGCCCATTTCTCAGAGTAATTTGGTAAATCCATCTGCCAACCCCCAAGCATGAACATTTCAAGCCACAAGCAGGTCATCAAAACCCCGTCTGACAGCAGACTCCGCCAAAAACTCGCCTTTGTCAATGAAGTCAGCAACTTTCTCGATGTCGGCCTCCTCGAAACCCCTGGAGGTGAGTGCGGGCGTGCCGAACCTCAGCCCGCTCGGTCTCAGGGCGCTCTTGTCCCCCGGGCAGGTGTTCTTGTTGGTGGCGATGTTGATGTCCTCCAGGATCTTCTCTGCTTTGCTGCCGTCGGTCTTCATCGGTCTGAGGTCGACCAGTACCAAGTGGTTGTCGGTGCCACCTGGTGAGATCGGCGAATAATTAAACGTTAATGATTTTCATTTGTCGACATGGTCAACAGGGGGAAGCACTTTTGAAGACATTACTGAAGTTTAATGGCTAAACTATTTTTATTATATTTAGAAGAATTTCAGACAAATAGATCATAAATTCCATAATAAAATGTACAGAATTTGACATTCTGTCATTTGCAATTTCAAATTTCCAAGAGCATCATGCAACCAACCTGAAACAATGGTGTAACCTTTCTTCTGCAAGGCAGCACAAAGGGTTTGAGAATTTTTCACGACTTGCTTCTGGTATTCCTTGTACTCGGGTGTAAGGGCTTCCTTCAGTGCCACACCAACAGCTACAAATTGTTGGAATAAACAAATCATGACATCAAATAACTTCGATTTACGATGGCGATTAACAATAATCATATTAATATCAATAAGTTCAATTTTGGCAATAAATTCTGATAACAAACCAGCAATGGCATTGTTGTGAGGTCCGCCCTGCAAACCAGGAAAGACGGCCTCATTGATCTTCTTTTCATAATCATACAAGACATCACCCTTGGGTCCCGTCTTCTTGATACCTTGTTACAAGTAAATATCAAAAATTAATTATAAATAAAGAGACATATTATTATTATTAATCATGTTTTCAATATATTCTTTATATCTGTCTCGTTTGTGTCTAGGAGTAAAATGAGAACATTAGAGGCTGACAACTTATGACAACTAAATTGCCTAAATTACCATAAAATAACATTTAAATTAATGTATTAATTAACTAATTCTTTATATTGAATGTGATGTAACAATTGACAATGATTCAACAATTACTCAAAACTTCTGTCATTGTATCAAATTAACCAAACAAGAAACCTCATCAACAATAAACATTAACAGACAAATTAAGATTAAAACAAACAAACAAACATTAAAAAAAACATCCTCACCTTTCCTAAAGAAGATGATTCCAGACCTCGGACCTCTGAGAGTCTTGTGGGTCGTTGTGGTGACGATGTCGCAGAACTCGAAGGGACTCGGCACGACCCCCGCGCTGACGAGGCCCGAGATGTGGGCCATGTCGGCCATGAGGATGGCGTTGTTGTCGTCCGCTATCTGGCGGAACTTGCCGTAATCCAGGTGACGAGAGTAGCAAGACACGCCTGGCATTTCAGGGAATGTTAAAAAAACTTAACTTAACTTAAGATCTTTTGTATCTTAAAACAAAATTTTTAAGCATTGAAATCTTTAACTGATAACATTAACATTTATTATCTATTACTTACATTTAAATGTTCCAATTAAATCATTGAGTTAAGTAATCAATAATTTCTTAATAAATTGCATAAAATTAATGATGACAAAATAAAAAACTAGAGAAAATATATGGCATTACAAAGCTCACATAGTTCCGTGAACTTTGCAACGCAACAACAAAGTTTGAAACGAAATTTCAAACCTTCAAAAATATGAAAACAAAACATGTTTACGGACCTGCGACGATCACCTTCGGTCGGAAGAGTTTGGCCGTCTCTTCCAACTTCAAGTAATCAACGAGACCGGTGTTGATGTCCAACTTGTAAGGCATAGACTCGAAGAAAATGGAGGTGGCCGAGATTTTCTTTTGGGGGGTGAAGAACCCGTGGGACAGATGCCCCCCGTCGGGCAAATCCAAGCCCATGATGCGACCGTGGGGTTCCACGAGGGCCGTGTAAACTGCAAAGTTGGCCGGGACGCCGCTCAACGGTTGGACGTTGACTCCCCATTTCTCTGGATCCAAGCCAAAAGCTTCCAAGGCACGCTTTTGCGTCAGACGTTCAATGCAGTCAATGAATTCATTTCCACCGTAATATCTGTTAAATTAAATTATATTCATTTATAATTACATTTAAAAGAACCAAACAACTTGAAATGAATAGCTTATGCCTAAAAAATGGTTTAAAATAAACCAAATCCTAAAATTTAAATTCAAATTATGTGAAAACCCTTAAATTTGTTGTTTTGAGCTAGAAAGTTTTTTCATTCAAATCAGAAAATCCAAAATGTCAAACCTTTGGCCTGGTAATCCTTCAGAATATTTGTTGGTCAGACAAGATCCCAGAGTTTCCTGGACTGCCTTGCTACAGAAATTCTCACTTGCAATCATTTCCAGGCAACTTTTTTGTCTTATCTTCTCCTTCTTAATCAAATCCAGCATTTCAGGATCAACGACGTCGAGCGCAAGCTCGTCGGGATTTCTATTGCTGGCTGACATTTTTTTCTTAATTTGAACTGAAAACACAAACAAGGAACTCAAAACATAGTTACCTTATCATTTTAGCAATGAAGCAGTAATGTCCAATTCAATAATGCAGTACCAATAATGATAGCAATAAATTGGCATTCCACTTAAACTATTACTTGATTACGGTGGTACGTATGTCTCATTTGCATATTCAAATGTCCTAGTTTTATCATCCTTAATCACAAATAGATCAATATCAAAACTGTTCAATCAAGGAAAACTGAACACTTGACTATAACGATCCACATAAGTCATCACATCTGGTCAAAATCGAAATTCGCAAATAATACAGGTGTGTCTCAAACAGGTTACTCTGCATTTGCAATTCGCCATTCTTCATACACGTGACAGAATTCAAAAATCTCGCCATCCGACCGATCCATGCCATTTAAGCTACTCATAAGGAAACATCTTTATGAAATATTTCATTAATGCATTCGCTATTCCAACAAAAGCAAACGTTTATCACGGAAACGAGCCGGGCGGACCAACCTCAACAGAAAGCACAAGTCGAGAAAGACGGCATTGGGACTCACTGGTCACTTATATAGGCATCACTCGATAAGGGATGGTCAAACTAACATATTTTTTATTATATGTTTATAATAAACTGCTAAAACACTTAATTTCTAACAAGAAAGTTTCAATTAAACTTGTAAAAAATTAATAAATAAATATTTATAAACAGGAAAGCAGATATAACAAATGAAAAAAGTGCTATCTAGTCTGCTTTTTACATTACATAATGTTCTGCTTCAAATACATAGCTTTTTTTAAATATTTTTTTGTTGAAATATTATAAACAAGAAAACAGTGTTTAACAAAAGAATTAATTTAGCATTTTAACTCAGAAAAGCGTTTTACTTTGTACAATCAAATAATAATGAGCTTTGTTAGGAGATTACTCTTTGTTCGAAAGTACTGCTTAGTTTCTCAGTTTGACCTTGAAAAAAATTCACTTTAACGATATTTGTGCGGACATCAGAGTCAGTTTGATTTCTAATTATCATTAAGTGGACCTTTAGGGCCATTTTGACTGTAATACATTTCCAACAATATGGACTCAATGTCAAAGTGCATCTAAATATGAATAACGCACTTCAGCGTTTGCTGTATTGTGTTCTGCTAAGGGGCAATTCGACTGAAAGAAAAGTTATGCTATTGTTCAAAGAATGGTTGAAATTTTAGCAGGTAGAACTGTAAACAGGTGGATTAGTCATAAGTTAATAAATCAACGTTTTGAGATCTTGTTTCTTCAGATATTTCATAAACATTTCAAATCCGGTCATCCCGCTCTCCACCTAATCGTCATAAAACACAAATGTTCAAATCAATTTACTGATCTAGAAAAGTTAACCATACTAATAGGTTATTTGGTCAGGCTTGCCGTGTTGCCTAGGTCAACAACGAACGTATTAGCTTTGTCATTGTTGCCCAAACCGTCTACTATTAATGCCAAGGTAATGTACCACTTCTTATATTATGATTTAAAGAAGGTAAAAAGTTAGTTAAACATTTTCCGTTTAGATAAACTTTCATGCTACTTAAAGTGATATTACTCTTCTGTCCTTGCCATCAGGGAATCAAGGGAACGGGTGTCCTTCCCCAAACCCAAATCTCCGACATTGCATCCTCGAATGACTGAATTTCGATGCTGAAAACAAAAAAAAAACGAGGTTACTACGTACTTAAACCTCGACTGATTTTAGATTCCTGGCTACCCAAAAAAGGTCCAACAAAAAGTAAGACCTGCCCCTCCCTAAATCCCAAGACAGTTGACCTAGACAAAATAAATCTCCATTTGAGCATAACGTCATGAAATTATAAATTTCATTAAACATCCCTAGAGGACCAAATTCTGCAAGCCCTCTCCAAATTAATTATGGTATCAAATTAAAATCCGTTTTAGCACTTTAATACAGTTTTATTATCTAATACAAAAAGGCAGGTTATATTTCCATGCAGTTCATTGAAGCTTTTTCTTTTTTGGTGGAGGTGAACATTCATCAGAATCACTTTCGATGACCACCTCAGTAACTTTTTGTTTCTCTCTTTTGGAGGTCTTTGCTTTTGTTGATTTCAAAAACATTTCAACTTTTTGTCCCGATGACAATCTTTTGGCACCATTTCCTGAACCCAAAAGAAAATAGGAATGCATGTTACATATTCCTAACATATTTTCATGTTCATAATATTATGAGCTCTGATCACCCGCATACACAAAATTAGAAAAACTCTGATCCATATCACATTAATAATTAAACAACCAATATTTTCTAATGAAAGAGGGCAAACTGAACATTAATTCAAACACAAGATTAATTCATCTGAAGCTAAACTTCCAGCTGCAAATTTTACCAGGTACGATGTAGCTGATGGTGCTGTATGGAGTAAAGTGAAATGACTCCTTGAGGTATCCCTCCAGTAGGAATTGAACCAACATCTGTTCTCCTTCTTCTCTCGAACGCTTTTCCTTTGACTTTTTGTCTCCAACCCTGAGACTGGCAATGCCTTTTCCTAACCAGGTGTCCAACAGTTTCAAGGCTGTCAATCTCTGCTTCTGCTTTTCACTCTTTTCCAGAATCTCCAGGAATTCCTGCAGGTTGCTCGTGACGTCGTTTTTTTCTGATGCTAAGGAGGCGGAGGATTGATTAATAATTTAAGAGCTAAATTTTATTTTTTTAAAATGATTTAAATGAAATCATCAATGCATTTTCAGTGTTTAAAAAAGAAAATTATTTTTGCAGGTATTTAAGAAATGTAACCAAGATATGTGGTACAAGGTAGAATGGTCATCTTAAAAATTATAATATATAATAAAATATATAAATAAATATAAAACATCAATACATAATTTTTAATCTTCTTTGTACACAGCTTATCATGAATGGATACTCACAATAATCTCCTGAACAATGATCGCACATATTTTTACATTCGCAATCCTTCCATCCATCTCCAAAGTGAAAGGCAATCAAGGCTCGTCTGCACCTACAAGATTAAAGAAGATAAAATCGACTTTCAGAGTTTCAAGCAGATTTATTATATTAATTAATTAAAATCTTCAAATTACTCCATAAAATTTGTGATTCGTCAAGAGAATCAAGCCAAATTTAAATAAAATTAATGAAATGCTCAAATGAAATATGAATATTATACTCAGTCTTTGACAACTGGTTAAAAATTAATTAAACTGCAATGAAATCATGTAATAATTTTGAAATAATAATAAAAAGCATATTAAATCCAACACAAACAACATCATCATCCTTACTCATGTGTGTTGAATGCATAGGAGATCATGCCATAGAGTTTCTCAAGGCCAGTATTTTCTCTGAACACCATGGTACTTTGCCTGAAAATGTCAGAAAACCCCGCCAGCAAAATGCACCTGGATGACCCGTCATCCCTTCCTGAGAAATGTTAAAATGGCATTCAATTTTTGAAAATAAATAATAAAAAAGTAAATATTAAAATTACTGACATTTTTCAACATAATAAACATTAAAAGAAGATAGATTATCACCATCATCATCATCAAAACCTTTCAACGTCAAATTTACTGCATTAACCGATTAAGAGATCGCCTTATTATGCCAACCTTACCAGCTCGACCGCTCTCCTGATAGTAGTTCTCCATGGATTTGCTGATTGAATGGTGAATAACAAACCTCACGTCAGGCTTATCGATTCCCATCCCGAATGCTACCGTGGCAACAACCACCTGCAAAAATTCAGGTTCAATGATCGGCAGGTGATATTCATTGCAGATCCATAACAATTGGATGTGTTTATAAATATATATACATTAATAATTACTATTAATCTAGTAATTAATAAATACTATTAATCTTAGTGAATGTTAATTTCAATTGGATATTAATGCAACATCATAAACTGATATTAAAATGCAAATTGTACCTGGAGTGAATTTTCCGTCCACATCGTGTGGATGCGATTCCTTGCCTTGGCATCCATGTTGGCATGGTAACAACCCGCCCTCACACCCCTTCGTGTCAAGTCGTCTGCTACTTCCTGGGAATCTTTTTGCGTCAAGCAGTACACGATTCCTGATAAATCAAGTCATTTTGCCTGACCGACCATTTTTAAAATAACCTAATTTAAACAATTGAATAATTAATTAATTACCTGACTTTCCATCAAAGTCTGTTTTTATTAAAGAATAAATTTTATTCATGACTTCTTCATTGGAAGTTGGTTTCTTGATGACCTGGAAAAGTCAATAAAATCATAAATGTTTCCTAGGAATGGAAAGGTGTTGCATAGTATTTTAATCTTAACAATAAATAATAAATAGATAAATAATCAATAAATAAGAACATCTAGTCCAAAATATCCATCAGCAGATTAGAATGGATTAATTCAAAATAATCCAAATGTATTAAAAATTAATTCTCAAAATATTAATCTAACGGATCCCGACCTCATAAAACAAATTGGGCCGGTTCAGTGGAGCTCGCAGAGTGAGTGCCCCAGGTATGGAGAGCATCTTTAAGACATCCTCAAGAACATCTGACGAAGCAGTGGCAGTCAAACCCAGTATGGGGACGTTCGGGAATTGACGCTTGAGTACAGAGAGGAATTTGTAGTCTGAAAAAACTTTGAAATTATTTTCTATACAATGTTATGGGCCAAGATTATATACTTCAATTCCAGATTCAGTTAGGGAATTAACTTGTTTTCATTCATGTCCTTTTGAGTTATTGTTTCTGTTGTTTAAGAAATTGTATAAGTCTCATTTAGTAAGGGTTGTTTGAATTTACATGGTTGTATTATATATATTATGATTTTTAGGGCCAGTCTGTTTAGCGGAAGCTTGCGCTTCCTTAAGACTGACCCTATGAGTTTATTTTGTATTTTAAGTTTAAATTGTTTCGTTGGTGTACATAATTGTTTGTTCAATTGTTTGTTCAATAAACTCTAAACTCTCAAAAAAAGGTGAAGATGAATAAATAATTATTCTAAACATAATTATTTAAAACAATAAAAAATACAACTAAAGAATTTGAAACATCTGAAAAACAAATGGCCTTTCTGAAAGTTGTATTTAATGTATTCACTCTATTGAGATACGAACCAGGTCTGAAGTCATGACCCCAATGAGAACAGCAGTGCACTTCATCGACTGCAACTCTTGCCAACAGTCCCATCTCGTTTGCTTTTTCCAGTTTATTCATGAACCTTTGCAAAGCATGTGAAACATAATTCATCATCAGACTGCACCATTTAAAATCTAAGTTTTAAAGTCATGCCTGTTACTTTTAGCCAACTTCTCTGGTGTGGCATAAAGAAGTTTGAGTAATGATTTTGGATCAACCATCTTCTTCATGATGTGTGACACTTCTTCTTTGGTAGTTGAAGCATTTAGAGTTGCAGCTTCAATGTGCATTGATGACAGTTTCATTAATTGGTCTTCCACTAGAGAGATGAGGGGTGATATGACCAGAGTAAATCCTGTTCTCAAAAATTTAATTTTCAAACTAAATTTTCAATAATTACTAATTAAAAAAATCTATCTATATTACTTCCAATAAAGTATGGTGAATAATCAAACGAATGTAAAAGTTTAAAAATTTGTAAATTTGACTTGATACCTTTTGAAATTACTGCTGGAAGCTGAAAGCAGAGACTTTTGCCACCACCTGTTGGCATGACAACAATGCAGTCTTTCTTAGACATGGTGGCGTTTATGGCTGCTAACTGCACAGATCTGAAGTTTTCAATCTTAAACACCGAACGCAACGTCTCTTTGGATGTTTTTGACCAATCATAATCTAAATATAAATAATAAATAAGAAATTAGTTTCACTCGAAAGGGTTGATTTACACTAAGATATGAAAATCTTGTAAATACCATTTCGCATCCAATCATTATGAGCGTTCTCAGCATTTGAAGTAGATGATTGCAAGCATGAATCTAGTTTCCGTTGAAGACTGTTCTTTTTATGTGCCAGCAGTGATCTCGTCTTATGTAATTCTTTAATTTGTTCATCTACGTAAACTAGTTCTGCTTCAATCTTTTCTAATTCAGAAAAGTATTTTGTGACACTGTCCATGACTGTAGTAATTAAACGAATACTGTATATCTTGAATTTTACGTTACCCTAAAATAACACCAAGCATTTCATTCTCTGTTTACATTTAAAAGTTAATATATATATAAGTATATTTTTAAATAAATTTAAAAATGACTCTTATTGCAGATTGAATAAGAAATTATTTATATAATAAAAAAAATATAGATGCTGCAAAATAAATTATGTTTGCGGGGAAAAGGCGGGTTTGATTTAAGGACAATTGTATTCACAATTGAAATAAGTGTGGTGAATTTAAATTTTGATGCTATAAATTTTACTTTTATATTTAAAAAAAAACATTTTACATGAATTTCATGTGAGAAAGACGTGACTTTTCAAACCTGTGTGATCCTCAGCTTTATCGCGTTTTATCTATAGATTTTAGGCTAAAAGGTTCAATTTCTCACAAAAAAATCATATGCGTCGTTGCAGTCGCGTGAACTTAGCATTCTGGGAGGAAAGTTTAGCAACGGGAGGGGCCATGACAAAAATATATCCATCCTGGTTGCTAAGGCTTAAAAAATTTGATTCATTTTGAATGTCTAAGCGAACTAAAGTCCGATAATGTAAGTATAATCCAACAATGCCGAGAATCACCAACAGTGCATGTGACCGAAACAGATGCCATCCACACGAGAGGATTAAGAGTCCTATATGCTATAAGTCCCCCCCCCTCCCAAAAAAAAGTAACCAAATTTTAAATAAGAAAATTTTCAGAGTCCTTCCAGCAGAAGTTTAAGTGAAACATCTGGCTGTAGGTCTCACATAAACACTGTTGAACTTGCACAAAGTGCTCAGAGCTGTTTCTCTGATGGCCACCATCAGTGAGTGAACTTGTGAACAACACAATTGTCTGTTTACCAATCAACAAAGTAAACAATTTAGAAGACAATTTTGATGCATTTGATCTCAAAGATATTTCCGGCGTTTCATCGTGAGAATGTCATCGAACTGAACGTCATCTGAAATGGACAACAGAAGGTTCCACATCTAAGAGGAAACTTAATTTATGGTTTCGGGATCATTTTCCGGTTGGTAGGACTTGGTGTGGGGCCAGAAAGATGGCTTCTCCCATGGGTTGAGAGCCTTGTCAGGGAAGTAGTATGCCAACATATCAAGTGTCATCTCATCAGGCTTTGGAAGGGAATCCAATTTGTTCATCTGGACAAAAATGAAAATAGTAGACCATTCACCAAATATTTCAAAAACACAACACACCTTATATTTTTGTTCTTATATTTAATTGATCACTCTTTAATTATTCTATTACTAAATAATCCTGCAATTATACTATTAAAGATAATTTAAAATACATATACATAACATAACAGGCCCATAGGGAAATCAGATTTTCTCAAGAATTATCTATTAAGGATGTACTTTTTCAGAGTAGGAATTCCAATGTTAAAGTTTAAGCATGCTTAACTAAACATCATAAAACATTGTTAGTAAATTTTAATAAAACGTCTGAAAATTTCCCAAAAAAAGACTTAATTTAAAACTTAAGAGCCATTCGAGCATACTCCATCATCTTACATAAAAAGCAATGCTCCAAGGTAAATATAGAACAAAATAATAGACCAATAGCAACAAATAAGCAAATAAAAACAATAAAGAACAGTATAAGAAATTACCAAAGCCTTAGTGGATTCAATGAGTCCTTTGACACTTTGAACATGCTTTTTGCTTTCTTCCATCTGCATAATAAAATGTGTTAAATAAATGAAGAACCCAAATACTTGGAAATACAGTAATTGAAATTAGACAATTAATGTTGCTTCAATTTAATTTTTCAAATTACTAACTGCTGCTTGCTCTTCTTTCTCCAAAGCCCCCTTCAAGTTGTCTTTATCCTTTGGAAATGGCACTGAAACTGACTTGTACTGAAAAGTAGCAAACAGTTCTAACAATTCAACAATGCATAACATTTATATCTCCATTTAATTTGTCAATTGAAATTATTATATCCAATCAATGATATAGCAAATAGATTTTAACAAACACAGCCCATCTTTCACTGCTAACGTGAATGCAAATACGTGCTGCAATTATCAGTATTCTTAACTAAAGATGAGCAAAGACTTGAATCTTTCAACATTATTAATATCTCAATTCTAATTTGCACTTACAGCTTTTTCAAATTCGGCCACTAAAGCTTTATTGGCAATCTTGGACTTGTAATGCTCGAAATCAATTGGTTGAATATTCTCGGGATATTTATGGACTCTACAACATTGACAAATTCATTTTTTAAATCCTTGATTATAATTCGATTTAAATTTCCAATACTTATAATAACCGAATCAATAATCATTAGTCAGAACACAAAATGTAAAAGTTCTGACCTAGAAACAAATGTGTCGGACTTCGACTTAAAAGCCCTGTAAAAATCATATTGCTCAGCAGGAATCCTTTCTGCAAAAGCAGCCCAATCAACCACGGACTTAGCGATACGTCTACCGGCCATCTTCAGCAGCAATCCGCGACCTTGGCTAACAGCGATAAAGCGAGTCAACAAGATAAATATAGGGCTGAGCCAGACAACTTTCGTCACTTTTAAGCAAATATTTTGAATAAAATAAATAGATCTAAATATATTAATTTATAATAATTCGGACTGTAAAATTATATCCTTTATTTCTTTTTAATTCGCGATAACATATTATGCAATTCTTGCAAGTGTGTTAAAGGTATTAGAAAGAATATGTCGTGGATGTTAAAAAGATACAACAGTCACAAGAGCTGTAAATTCTGAGGAACTAACAATATGGGGAGTGAGGCGAGGAAAAAAGAAAGCAAAACTTATTTAATCAGTGGCGGATCTAGGAAGGACGGTGAAAATTTAATTTTAGGATTAAATCCACCTCTGATTGCTATAGCCTGCATACAGGCATGAACAATTTGGATCTTTCTACATTACGAGAGGTCATGGACCTCCTAGATCGAGAAGCGCACGTGGTGTGGGTGATTTCTGGTGAATTTCGTGGATTTTCAGGAAATTTAAATTTATGGGAATATCTAATTTTCGGCTGAGCAGTAAGCTTTCAAGTTTATCAAGCAGAAAGTCCAGGCATCAACTAAGATATAATTCAGATAAATTCATGTTATCATATTTTTAACATCTGAAATGATCCCAAATAACAAATAAGATGAGCCAAAACCATTGAGTCAAGTAAACTCTTTCAGAAAATTTTTAGATTCTTTCAGACTGATTTTTTAAAGATTGTGAAATGTAGCTAATATTAAAATTTTAATAAGTTTAAGTAGTTTACTTAAGTAATCTTCACATATTTGAGCTTTTTTTTTAATAAAAACTTTTAGGCTAATTATGCAGCCTGAGCAGACGTAACTACGCTAGATTATTTATTTACTTTAATCTATCTAAAAATTAGCTTTTCTACGAATTTTGTAAAGCATTATAAAAAATACTCATTTTAATATCTTAATGTATCTTTAAACATTTTTAAAGCTTTCTAATTATTGATTAAAAGTTAACATCGCACTATTACCAGACTATTATAATTGTAAACAATGCTGGCTGATATTCTCCGCAGTTTTTGATTCGCCTCGGCAGTTAGTGCGTCTATTTTAGAAATACTTGATAATTTAAGCTTTAGCCACTGTGCTCTTCTTAAATTCAAGATATTTTAGACGAAAGAATATTCAAAAGGAAAGTATGGATCGTCCAATGGACTCCAACTCTGACTCAGTTCCTTATCAGCCTTTGTTCAATAATGACCAGCCTCCTTTTGGAGAAACTGAGAGAGATTGTTTGATGGGCGCTGAGGAACATGAAATGCCTCCAGTTGAAAACTTTGTAACAACTCCACGAAAAGAAGGCATAAATATTTCGTTATCTAAAGCGCATTTCGAAAATTTAGCAAAGGCTGTCTTAAAATGTTAAAGTTGATAAGAGTTTGAAATGATTCTTTTTAGAATTATATCTGAGTGGTTAAATAGTGATGACAAAGATTTATAAATGCTATTTTCAATATTAAGCAAAGAAAGATTACTAAGAGCCTTTAATGCACAAAATTTTAAAGCTGTCTTTCAAATTATTGCTTTTTCAGCTCGATGGACTCACATTTCGGACCTCGATGATTTCTTTGCTCGGGTTTACGAATACTACCAAAGGCATGGATTTATATGCATGGTTCTGGAAGACATGCTTCAGATAATGTAATTCTTTTCTAATAGGTTTTATTGCTTAATAATAATTTTAAGTTAAGTAATTAATTAGCTGGGTATAACTGGTATATTAACTGGAAGTAGAACATTTATTGGAAAAGTTTAATTGTTTAAAATGAAATTTGTAAAGGGAAATAAATTAATTAATTTAATGGGTAATTTCGACATTTTAACCAACGATTTGATAAAATGGGTATTTGTTAAATTCACTTATTGTTTATTATGAAAGCTTGATATTATAATTTTTGTTACCAAAATAATGAAACTTTTCAAAATAACACAAATAGTTTCTTGTAAAATTTATGAAAATTCACCGGTCAGATTTCTTTGGTACGTCGTGACCTTCTCCTTGTTTGTTGGAGTTGCCATCGACTACAAAGTACTGTTCCAGGAAGGTTACAATCAGTCCATCAAAGTCACTCTCTCTGATGCCATACTTCCCTGGAGTGAGGTTCAGCACAGGTGAGAAGTTTTAAGATTTATATTTAAATTTTAATTTACATTTTCAATTGCATTAATTGTATTAATTTGATGAATTGCAGGAGTGATTTGAAATGAAAAAGAAACCTATTGAAATCTATTGTCCTTTTATGTTTTGTAGAGTTTGGGGAATATTTAATATTATTTCAAATGTTATTTTATATTATATATTATTTCGAGGGATGTAATCATGACTTAAATCAATCAATAAATCATTTTATAAATTATTAATTATTATTATTATTATATTAGTATTAACGCGTCATATTATTTTAATTTGTTAAAATTGAATATTATTTCAGTTTCAATGCTCCCCTGATAATCCTGTTGGGCGTGACAACGTTATATCTTCTCTTTCGGTCTCAGAAAGCATTGTTCAACGTCACTAAATATTGGGAGATGAGAATGTTCTTCAGAGATGGACTGAAGATCAGACCGGTTTGACCGCTCTTATTGTCTCCAATTATTTCTAGTTAAAGTTTATTTTTAATTTATTAATTTATATTTATTAATTTTAATGTTAATTTGTTTAAGGTTTATATTTAATTTATATTTATTAATTCCCATTTTAATTTCATTTAAAAGGGTTTTTTTTCTGCTTGTGCATACATAACTTGAAGTAGAGAAATTGTTATAAAAATATAAAGGCATTGGTGGCATGCACAGTGCTTTGCTTCAATGCTTTGTTTCTTTTACAAGGTCGTGATAAGGAGTTCATTAAGTGCAAAACTGTGGTTCTTGCATTCATTAAATTTTACCTGAAGCAATTTGTATTGATTGCTGTCCTTTGAATCATCTTTTGGTGTTTAGAAATTTAATTCATTTGTATTTTTAATTAATTTATGTTTTTAATTCATTTGTTTTTTAATTCATTTGTTTCTGAAAGTTCAGCAAAGTTCATGAATCAATAACATTCTTATTTGAATAATTTTACATTTAAAGTGAAATATTTATTGTCAGCCATTTATTTCCTAATGTAAACACTCTTTGGCAGATCCTGTGTAATGAATTGGAATGTCGAATTAATTAATAATTATTAATAATTAACATTGGAAATCATTTAATTTCTCTCTAAAAGACGTCAATTTGCATTCAAGTCTGAATTTGCTTTTGAATCAATATTCGGAAGTTTTGGTTGTTTGTGGGGTTCTTTTGAAGGGAAGGTTCACCTGAGTGTGGTTTTGAGCAGGTGTCATTTGCATAATTTGTGAGGCAAATTATGCATGAAATTTTCATATTCATGCAGTTATGCCATTCAATGTCATTCAATGTTTCTACTGGATTTCATGCCCTTTGTTGATGATTGGATTAGTGTTACAATAATTGAAGGGTTGTTGGGAGGAAAAGCATGGAGTGATTGAAAGATGAGTTGATAGGTGATGATATGTGATGTACATGAATTATTTACCTCAGAATGTATCCATGCAAATGAATGAATGAAGTTGACCTTTGATCTTTTGATGTTATTGATAAGTTATCTCGTTGTGTTGTCTAACATTGGTATGTTTCTTTGCTAAAGTTTGGCATTATGCAAGATAATGTTGGCACACTAGCATTGATACATTGATAATGATAAATTGATAACAATACATTGATAATGGTAAATTGATGATGATGCATTGATATTGATTTATTAATATTGATACATCAAACAGAGGGACCTGCCTGACAAGACATGGAGAGACGTTCAGAGCAAGTTAATTGAACTTCAGAGTCGCATCCAAATGTGTCTCCACAAAAATGAAATCAACGAGCTGGGTTGGACGTCCGCTTTTTTGTCTCTTGAATCAAATAATACATTTAATAATACAGTTAATAATGATATTCAATTAATTAATTAATTAATTTATTATTATTATTATTATTTGCATAACGTTACCATTATTTATAATAATAACAACATTAACAGCGATTATAATATTATAAATTAAAACGATGAATATTCACGTAGACGTGTGTCATCGCATACTTCGGTTCAAGAACTACATCATCGGAATGGTCAACAAGTCCGTACTGCCGATGAAATATCAGGTCCCGTTCATTGGGGAAAGGTCTGCTATTAGATTCTCTGCTAATTAATTGTGAATTAAAATTGCATTACGTTAAATATGTTATATTAAATATATAATAATAAATAATTGTAATAATTAAATTGTTATATTAAATACATAATAATAAATAATTGTAATAATTAAATTGTTATATTAAACTTAACAATGTTAAGCATGAGTCATCCTGCATAGAAATTCTAAGTAACCAGACTTTGCAAGTGATTTTT
This sequence comes from Hirudinaria manillensis, assembly GCA_034509925.1. NCBI lineage: Eukaryota > Metazoa > Annelida > Clitellata > Hirudinida > Hirudinidae > Hirudinaria > Hirudinaria manillensis. The sequence goes on from CM067527.1 coordinate 4,802,333, forward strand.
AAATGAAATGTTTAATGTTAAATGCACTTCAAATGACAGGCATTTAATGCTTTTTTCAGTTCAAATGAAGAATAAAAATAATAATAAAAATTTATCTTAAAAGTATTTAAAAGAATGTTTTTCAAGTAAATAATAATAAATATAATAAATAATTAAAAAAATAATAAATAATAATAAATAATAAAAACGTATCTTTTTTTCACTGGTAATAGTGTCTTCTTCACGTCTGGACTGAAGTACAATTTTGAAATGATCCTCTTCTGTGAGTTGTTGTTGTTGTTGTTGTAACTGTTGTTGTTGTTGTAACTGTTGTTGTTGTTGTAACTGTTGTTGTTGTAACTGTTGTTGTTGTTGTTGTTTTAATTATTCACTGCTTAATGAAAATAATTGATGTTTTTATATTTAAATATTTTTATATTAAAAAATAATTTTTGTTTTGTTATTTTCAGGGGGACCTGGTTCTCCTTTTAAGAACAGTTGGCAGTTGAAATCAAAATACAAACAATTTGCTAAGAAAGAGGAAGCTGCAGCAGAGTATGTTGTTGTTGTTGTTGTTGTTGATGGTGGTGATGGTGGTGGTGATGGTAGTGGTGGTGATGATGGTGACGACGATGACAACGATGATGATGCTAATGCTAGTGATGATTCTGTTAAGTAAAGTGGATGAAATTGTAATGATTTTAACATCCCAATGACAAATGATGTATTGTTTTGCTGCTAACCTGATGATTTGCATCAGTTTTCATGATAAAGTTCAATCAACATTTGCATTGAAATCAATAGTGGAAATGTTAAATTGAATAAAAATCTAAAGATAGAAAATATATTTTTTAATGGAAGTAAAAGAAACAGCAAATGAAATTGTTTTCTTGTGTGTTGTAATGTTTTGTGATTAACTGACAAATAAAGAGTAATTCTATTAATTCAGATTGTCGAAGAGAATCATGCTGTTTGGATGTGTCAATTTTATTATGATTCCCTTCATCTGCATTTGGACGGTTCTGTACTTCTTCTTTGAAAATTTTGCAGTGAGTTTGGTCGTTCGGTTCTGTCTCTTGACATTTAAACTGAAATACAGTAATAAATTAATTAATTATGTTTAACTATGTTAACTACATCTAAATAAAATTAATAACAAAATGCTTGATGTTAATGAAAATCGAATCAATTGATTGAGAAAAGTAAAGTTTTTCATGGATTTCATTGTCTTTTCAGCTCTTCAGAAATGATCCAAGCCTGTTGGGCAGCAGAACGTGGTCACTTTATGGCAAGTATTACCTCAGGCACTACAATGAACTCAACCACGATTTCCACACGAGGTTCTTTTCTTTAATTTGTTGTCAACTTTAATTTCAAATTAAATATAAAATTAATAATAATTTAATAAATTGATGATTAAAATGTTTGAAAATTTTTTCAAAAAGACTGAACAAAGGCTACAGAGCTGCAGTGAAATACATGGGATTGTTTTGGTCTCCTCTGCTTGCTATAATATCCAAGTAACTACTTGTTACTTATCACTGAACTTGTTATAATATCCAAGTAATTACTTTTTATTTATCACTGAACTTGTTATAATATCCAAGTAACTACTTGTTATTTATCACTGAACTTGTTATAATATCCAAGTAATTACTTTTTATTTATCACTGAGCTTGTTATAATATCCGAGTGTTCTACTTGTCCTTAGACTTTCATGGTCAATTGCATCACAATGACACATTCTTTATCATGAAAACATCATTAATGTTACTCGAACTAAGTCTACTTTGATGATACCTTCAATTAATAATACTTTGAATATTAATAATACCTTTAAAATTAATAATACATTGAATTATTGTTATGCTAACTAAATCATGATTAATTAAAAGTTTCTTGTGACAGAATAAACTTGTCAGCCTAATTATGTTGTGAATTATGCAGTGTAATTGAATTGCAGTGCAATTTCCGATAACATTTAATATGCTGCAGCATAAAAAAGATCTTTCAGTATAATAATAATAATACTGTTAATATTATATTATAATATGAAATGCCACATATTATAATATTAATATTAATATTATTTGTATTATTAATGTATTTTATGTAATTGTAAATTAATGATATATTTATATTATTATTATTATTATATTATTATTATTACCTCTTGCAGGTTTGTGATGAGCATATGTTCTGGATTCCTGGTCTTCCTTCTGGCCTGCACAGTTGCAGATGAAGATACGTTGGCAGTGAAAGGCATGATTGGCATCATCACCATCCTTGGCATCATCGTCACTCTCGCTAAAAACCTCGTGCCAGACGAAGTCAGTTTGTGTTTTTTTTTTAAATTTTCATGTCATCATCATCATCGTCATCATGATCTTGTTGCTATTTTTTTAACAATAATTAATATTAATGTCTCATTAATATTAATGTTTCATCATGTAGATGTCCTTTATTGTTTTGCTCTTGCATTCCTTCGTTAATTTTTTTACTAACACGATTTCCCGTCATCCATAAATAACTCGGACATCAAAGCATAATTCATGTCAATTATACCAATGAATGTGTATGTTATTGATGAGGTATTTGGCTGGAATTATTTTATCAAGAATATGATTGGACAATTATTGATGAGGTATTTGGCTGGAATTATTTTAGTGCCCTTGAATATGATTGGACAATAGATAATTGGATAATTTAATTAATTGGATGATTTAAAATCACTCACGTCATTTTTATGGCATCTCCAAAATTGGCATGCAAAATATTTCTTGACCTTTCTCATCATTTACCACAAATAAAATAAATAATTATTTATTTATAATAATTAATTTATTAATAATTATTTTATTTATAATAATAATTATAATATTAATTATAAATAATTATTTTATTTATAATAATAATTATAATATTAATTATAAATAATTATTTATTTTATTTCTTAGAACATGGTGAAGATGCCAGAATCACTGATGAACAACATCCTCTGCCACGTTCACTACGTCCCCGACGACTGGAGAGGACACGCACACACGCTGAGAGTCCAGAAGGAATTCTCTCAGTTGTTCCAGTACAAGATTGTGAGTTTTGTCCACCTTGAATAAAGCCTGGCAGTAGTTATTGGTTTATTAAGTTTATTGATTATACCTTTTAATTTGCTGAATTTAATTAAATAAATTTGCTTTTAATTTAATAAACATTTCAATGAAATGTCCCCGTGACATTGTGCAAGTAACGCTTCAAAGTTCATTATTTTTCAATAAGTTGGAGGAAACCCATGCGATTGAATAATAATTTTAAACTGTAAATAATAATTTGAAAAAACTTAATATTTTCAGAACAAATAATAATATTTACTATTATTTACAACAGATAACAATATATACATTAACATTAACCATATGTATTGTTTGATGTATTATATTAACTGCACAAACCAATTCCAAAAACAACTCAGGTTTACTTGATCAATGAGATGCTGAGCCCAGTATTGGCACCTTTCATCCTCTGGTTCTGGCTGAGACCTCGTTCCCTGATGATCGTCCACTTCCTCAGAAACAACACGGTTTCCCTCAACGGCTTGGGAGACGTCTGCGTCTTTGCGCACCTGGACTTCAGGAAGACTGGATACTACAACATCAACATGAGGAACAGACACCAACCGCCACCCGTGAGTCTTCGTCCATCGATGCATAAAATTCGCTCGAGCGTATCGTTGCGGTCCGTGATGGTCGCATTTCCGCTTTTTTGTAGTCAGTGTCATGATGGCTGCTCGTGATGTTTAACATGACTAGACCCTTGTCCGTGGTGCACCATGAAACACAAATTTTAAAACTTAAGAATTAAAGTTAAGCATCTTTGCAGTTATAAACAAAAAAAAATGTAAATGAATGAATCCCTGTTGACTTTGTAAATTGTTTTTTATTCTTTGTCATCTTCAATTCCAGAATGAATCTGATCTTTCTTCGATGAACTTCAAAGCTGTGGAGGAGTTCGGAGGAAACATGACTGAACTGAAGAAAATGGAGTTGTCACTCTTGAACTTCACTGTGAGTAAACATTAATATTAATAATAACGATTAATTGTAATATCATAATAATATTGCTATTAGTGATAACTAAATCATGGATAATTGTTTAGGCAGTAGTGAAAATGCTAATGGATCGTCTTTTTAGCTTGCTAATCCTGAGTGGAAGGTTCCAGAGGCTGAAAATGAAGTCTTGTCTCACATTAAAGAAAATGGTTATTATTATTACTATTATTATTATTATTATTATTATTATTATTATTATTATTATTATTATTATTATTATTATTATTATTATTATCGTTAATAATAGTATTATTATTATTATTATTATCGTTAATAATAGTATTATTATTATTAGAAATGTTTGCCTCTAAAAATGACGCTTTTATTCTGTTAATAAATTTATCCAGTTATTTTAAATATAATTATCTAAATATTAATAATTTCTGAATAATTTTCATAATTATAGTGAATGCCATGAAAAGAGATATGGGTGTCTTCAACCCGAGTGCCCAGGACAACCCACTGTACACCTCCTCCCAGGTTTTGTCCATGCTCAGCCAGCCTGGGGTACACAAATATTATTTATGAATTATTTTTATTTCTAAGAATTTTATAAATTATTTTTATTTCTAAGAATTTTGTAAATTTTTTTTTTGTCCAGTTAGATAAATAAATGACAAGTAATAAACAGATATATTATAATAATAGAAATGTATTATAATTAATTTATTAACAATTATAATTAGATTAATAAATAATTGATTATAAATAATTGATGATTAATAGCTACCAATAATTAATGCAATTTATTAGCAAATAGATTAACAAAAATTAAATCCATTTAATTGGTAATACAGTTGTACCAGGTATTTATAGACTCAAATATTTATATAAAATATGTTTGCAATTGTTGTTGAAATACATGACAGCAGTACCACAGTATGACGATGTCTGCACTTCCCAAGAGTCAGTTCAGAACATCCGGAATTTCCCAGAAGTCCGAGTGCGACGTCCCTCAAGGTGCCGAAGGGGGCGCCACGGAAGCCCCCGCAGAGTCCTCCTCGGCGCAAGCAGACGCCGTGCAAACCTGGAAGATTCAAATGAGTTCTGAGCGATTTCGCTTTGGTTTTTAAATTCAGTTATTTTTTTTTATTTTGTGTTTATTCCGTTTTGAAAAAAAATGGAGAACTACGATTGTTCTGATTTAATCCATTGCTTAGATTGGCAAAGATGGATCATGACAATGTAAAAATTGAATCATTTATAATTGAATTTAAATTTAAAAATGGATTTAAATAATCGAATTAAAAATTGTATATTTTTTTAGACGTCGCCACCCCTCAAGTCCCGGTTCGTCCGAACTGCGCAGGGTCGCGAGGTCCGATCAACGAGGCTGTGGTCGAAATGATGGCCAACGAGATGAGTTACTCGGCTCTTTACTTCCACGGGACATACAGGAACAAGTAGTTATTTGTAATTCGTTATTATTCGTTAATAGTTTATTGTTATTCGTTGTTATACATTTGTTATAAGTTATTATTCATTGAGTTAGTAGTGAACTCGTTAAGTTTTTTTTTTTTTGAGTTCAACGTTCAGGCTATTATTCAGGTTGCTTTGTCCCTTTGTTTATAAAAAAAATACTTGAAAATTTATTTATGAATAATCGTTAAATGAATCGCCGGCTGAGAGAATTTGGATTTATGAATGCCACAATTTAGAGATATGAGTTTTGAAGAATTAATTTTCTGTTTTTTAATGATTTAAAAAAAAATCTATTTCTTAATAAATCAGGAAACCATCAGATCTTTCCACCATCAACCAAACTTCAGATGATTTCTCTGCAAACATGGATTCGAAGGAGGAAGGTAATCGAATGTCATCCATTTTGTAATCATTTTGTTAACATTTAACATTTTAATGCAAAAAATAAGATGAATGACAAATTACTTTTTTTTTTTGCATCGAAAAGATTTGCATGATTGAATTATTAATTTAAGAACTCAACCTGGCCAGATATTTTCAACGAAGGAGCCAAGAATTGTTCACAGCAGAGAGTCCCAAGGAGTTGTTGAAGTTGTCAAATATCGAAGAAGAGGAAGAGTTGGTCAGACAGGCAGACAACAACAGCAACAAGTTCGAAGTCTGAATGTCGTCGTTGTTGTTGTCCGTCGACCGAGAAAACTCTCGACAATTTCCTTCCTTTTTGTTTTGAAAAGATTTAAAATGCTTTTTTTTTGCTTCTTTTTAATTTTAAATACGAAAAACAATTGTTGAAAAGTTTGATTTACAGTCAATTACATTAATTTACATTAATTAGAAGTACTTTTTGCAAGGAATTGAGTGTAAATTTGCTTCCCAGTTGTTAATCAGCTAACCTTTGAAATGATGACATTTTCATTTTGTTTTTCATAGTTGCTTCTTCCGAAGCTTTGTCATGTGTACATTGCTAAGCTGTCCCCAACCCCACGATGTTGTTATTGTTGTTGTTTGTATATCATTTGTCATTGTTGTTGTATATACATCATGTGTTGCTCAGAGTGGTAGATAGACTGCTTCCAATTGTTGTTTTGTTTTTTGGTTTGTCACAAGAAAATATTGTCATTGCATGATTTTCCATTCTAGTCAACTCCCTATGCAAAAGAAAATGGTTTGGTTATCCATGCAAGAGTAACGTTTGTTACGTGGTGGATCATTTAATTATATTTTGCTGCTAATTAATACTTGTTACAGGCTTCTTAAGCTGTTACTAAGGTTTCTGCTGTTATTGTTGGAAAGATTTATACCTTTATAAGACGAGGTTGGTGATATCCGATTAATCATGAGTCTAAATTTTGTTCAAATCCGTCTTCACGTCAGTTGGTTTGCTATTCAACCAAGTTCGCATGATTCTCATCGTTTCTAGCTTCACATGAATTGCGTTGTTGATTCAAAATTTCTAATAATTTTTGTTTGTTTCAAGAAGTTGTGAAGGATGAAATTCTTTGTAAAATAACACATTTCAACTTAGTGGAAGTCATTGTGAAATAGAAAATAAACATTCTTTCTATGTTATACTTAAAGTGTTGATTCATTGATTTGCAGGACCAATAGGGACTGGATCTACTGAATGTCCGTGTAACTATATTGTAAACTTTATCAATTACGACCGCCGTCTTGTGACGCGTAGCGAGTTTATCTGGGCATCGCAAAGATCATCCCCAAATGACCGTTAATATATAAGTTTTTGCTTTTTTAGGGAAGCCTAAAGATATCCTAAGACGAGCTGAAAGGATGGAATAAAACTTTTATAAGTTTTTATTTATTAAGGATTTTGTAACAAATTAGTGTTAATTAAGTTAATAATGTTCGAAAGCAATCAAAATGTTATCTTTTATTAAAAAAATGCTTTATTAATACTAGTAAGAGTGAATATCTATTAATTAATTTAATTATTTTTAAATTTAACTATTTGTTCTATAATTCAATTAATTAATAATAATTGATTAATTAATAATTAAATTTAATTAAAAGTCAAGTATTATATTCAGGATCTTTTTTGGCTACGGCGAGCGCTTCAACGAATACCTTGACCATCAATAACAATCTTCTAAAAGCATCTGGTTGAATTGTCTCCTTGAGGTTCAAACAGTCGTACATTTGAAGGTTACAAAAAGCTCTTTATTTCAACTTTCACTTGAAAATGTCCCGAAAACGATTGAGTAGAAATGATTCGGAAATTCCCCCAAAACGATTGAGGAGAAATGATTCAGTTTCGTCCTCGTCGTCATCTGAAATCGACTTCGACGTATTTTTATGTTCAGTTGATTTCCCAGATTACGAAGCCTTGAACAACGTTCAGCCTGATACGCAGGAACTGGTGCCAAACCAGACTCAGGATGAATTGATTGTAATCGAAGAAGCTGTCTATGATGACAACACTTTGATTGATGAATCCGAATCGAAGTCGGTCGAAGAGATGAATGGAAAGAATAATTACTTGGAAAAGGTTGAAAAATGGCTAAAATGTCACAGTGACGAGGACAAACCATGGACGAAGGATAGCAGTCTTACGAATCATCACTTCAATTTCGGATTAAATGAAACCACGTGGTTGAAATACTCAGAGAGAAGACGAGAACTGATCAAAACCAACAGCCAAATTCCTCCAATTACCCTACGGTTGGATGAGTTGACTTTACAATCTTCGGATGAAAGTAGTTCGACAAATAGCAAGAAAAGGTCGAGTGACTTCCAGCAATCGGGCAACAAACGCTCCCGCATCGCGTAAATAGTTGAAAGAGCGGGCTAATGTTTTAAAGTGTGCCAGTAATAAACAATCAAGTTACAATTTTAAACAATTTAACAGCTTATTTGAATTATAGAATTAAATAACATACAAAGGCAAGTTTTAAATGTCCTGACTTTATAAATTTTCTCAAAATGTTTTATTTTGGTCCTCCGAAAACTCGATTAACTCTTAATTTAAAAAAATATAATGTCGTATAATGTAAAACTTCAATTATTTATGCTAAATAGTTAAATCGTTAGATGCAATCTCACGCAAATCAAGGATCACGTGAGGGATCAGCTCCTCTTGTTTTCCAACAAACTGGAAATGGACTCGAAAGCACCGCTTATGCGCTTCCTGGCAACTCTTGGAGAGGAGATTTTCACTTTGAGATCTTAACTGCCACGTGAAGGATTAAAAGAGATTCGCTCGAAAGAAAGGTAAACACCGCGAACTGTTTTTTTTTATTTTTTTAATAACTTTTTTAAGAATATTTTAAATCCTCTTTTTGAGAAATCGCGAAAACATTTTCAAATTTTCTATTTCAAGACAATAAAAAAGTTATATAATTTTAATTCTTAATCATATATTTTTAATTTAAAATCATTGTAAGATATAGTATCTTTGGACAATATAAACATTAAGCTAGAGCTTAGCGTTTTAAACATAAAAGACTCCAGAATTTATATTTCAATAATCTTAGATAGGCGAACCAAAGAGAAACATGTATAACGCGGATCATGATGAAGATACTGTGCCAGGCACATTCTCGAAGACATACAGATGCTTCTCACTCGCTATGATGAATGGTCCCGACAGGGTGGATGTTGAAAACGGGGGGAAAATAATAATGCCCCCATCGGCTCTCGATCAACTTACTAGGCTTAACATTCAGTTTCCAATGCTTTTTAAGTTGAAGAACGAGGAAGAGAATAGGGTCACTCACTGTGGAGTCCTAGAATTTATTGCCGACGAGGGTAGAATTTATATCCCTTACTGGATGATGAAGAACTTGCTTCTCGATGAGGGGTCATTCATTCACGTTGAAAATGTCTCTCTTGAAGTTGCTCATTTTGCCAAGTTTCAGCCTCAATCGGTTGATTTTTTGGACATCACCGACCCAAAAGCTGTTCTTGAAAATGGTCTGAGGTCGTACGCTTGTTTAACCGCTGGTGACATGATAGTCATAAATTACAATAAAACAATTTATGAGCTAAACGTTCTTGAAACGCAGCCTAGCGATGCCGTCTCAATCATTGAATGCGATATGAATGTTGATTTTGCACCTCCTGTTGGTTACCAGGAGCCAAAGAGACCGGTCCATGAATATGAAAATAAGGAATACGAGGATAAAGAAATTGATGTTTCTCAATATGTCGAAAAGAAATTTCAGGCCTTTGGTGGCCATGGTCAGAGGTTAGATGGTAAAGTAAAACAGGACCAAAATTCCGATGAACCCCAAATTCAGAAGCAAGAAGTTAAGAGGGGCGTGCCAAACTATGGCTACAAGAAGGGTAGATTGACATTTATTCGTAAAGTCAGGAACAATGCTGAAAAACCCGTTGAAAATGAAAACAGCAGTTTCAAAGTTTTCTCAGGGGAGGGACAATCTCTGAAGTCCAAGAAGAATTGACTTCAATAACTTAAAATTTGAAGCTTAATGTATGCATTCAAAGTTTGTTGAGTAATAAACAGATCTAAATTTTAAAAAAATGCTAAGAGTTTTTTTTCTTTTGTGCCTGTAAATTCAGTGACATCTTTATTAATTAACTCTTTTTAGTTAGTCTTTTCAATTTGAAAATAGAAAGATCCGATTTAATACTGTCACACTCCAGCAGGAATGGGCAGTCTGCTGTCATAGAGCGTAGGAGCTTGTATGATGATGCCAAACGTTCCTACAAGACAAGCGGCAGTAAACATCCAGAGGAATAATCTATCGAGCACCATGGCAACGAACTGCCAATCCTGTTTGACCTGTTTAATTTTAATTTCACTTTTTATAAAATTAATTATTAAATATGAAAATAAAATATATATAAAAATTGAATGTAGATGTTTCAATTGGCACTTTCTATTGACATTTACCAAATGCGATGTTACAATGCGAAAAATGACTAGTAGTTATGACAATTGGTGTCTTAACCTGGCCTCAGAGTACATCTTTATAAAAATCACATCATTAATACGTACTTGATGCTTTAATACTAAAATGAAATTAATTTCAAGATCCAATATGAGGGGGAATCTCAAAAGATGAACTCAAATTCAAAAAGTCAAAACTGTTGTCGAAAACCCGAACCTAAGAATATTTTCTAAGAATTCTTACCACTCTAAGAATATCCAAAGTGACTTTACGACTAATTAAGGCTTTGTATATTTATATATAGCGTGATAATTTAAATAAATAAATAATTAATTACTTTGTTGAATTTCTCCTGCTGCTTAAGATGGTCTGCAATGAAGTTGACACCAATGACTGCTTGCATGACCGGATGAGGTAAATGTCTGCTCTTCCAATCGTAGTGCACTTTGGATCGCGTGCTCGACCAATTGGATTGTGTCTTCAAATCTAGGTCGTCGGAATTAGTTTGTCTTTGTTTTAAATTCGATATATCTTCGATTTCAGGAAAAACAAAAATAAAATGCTAATCCAGTAATGGGTTTGCTGAAATAAATATGGTGATAAGTTGTAATTGTAATAATATCCTTTGTTTTATTTATTAAAACTTGAGTAAACTTTTAAAATCTACCAGAATGAGAAAAATGAGGTCGTTCAGTGTCCTTCCTCAAACTTCTAATACTTCTTATTGGTGAAGAATTTTCAGACGAAAGTACGTTACTGGACGGAATTGCGTTTGTAACATGGAAGCTGCTATTAAGACCTCTGCATTTGATTGAAGTGACGTAAACTCAAATAATTCTAGAAATAATTTCATTAATTTCATTTACAAATTTAACTATATGCATCTAAATTCGATTGATACTCTGAACTAAGTATGTTATAAGGTTGTAAGAACTTAAATTTTAATAATAATAACCATAAATAATTTATAAGTACATTCTGGAGATTTAAGATTATTAATTCACTTATTTATTAAATAAGTAAATTAATTATTTATTTAATCTTAAGGTGTTCGTATTTTAATAATGTTTTAAAATTAATTATTTAAAATCACAAATTTCTATAATAAAACAAAACAGTACCATGGGAAAGTCGAACATGAACACGTTGTCAATTTACGGTCATTTACAGAAAGATGTCGACCAACCTCTCGTTATTCGTTGAGGCGGACAAAGGAGTAACTTCCGGTAAATCTGTGATTTGAATCCCTTGGCACGTCCTAACCGTGAACCTCATGGGGCCTTCCAAGCCATCCCTACACGACCTCGGTCTCCTCATGAACAACAACCTCGGTAGGACGTTGAGAAACAACTCCTGAATCCATGGCGACATGACGTGAGTGCTCGGAGAGCGAAAGTGAATGTTGAGCACAAAAACGGTGACGATGATGGAACAGGTGACCAGGATCATGGTAAAGAGCAGGTATTTCCCGATGAGTGGGGTGGCGAACGACGTGGGTGGGTTGATCTCTGCCACCAGGAGGAGGAAAATGTTGAGGGAATTGAGTATGGTGATGCCCATGGTTATTTTCTCGCCAGAGTTAGCCGGTATGTAAAATACCAGCAACGTAACCGAACAAATGGCAACACACGGTAGAATCAGATTTACGGTGTGGAAGAGGGTTCTTCTCCTTATCGTGATGTTGAACTTGAGGTCGGGGTAAGGTTCGGAACAGCAGGGATAAAACTTTTGATACTTTCTCGCTGGAACTGCCAGCAAGTCCCATTCTGTGCTTTTGTAATAATCCCCGAGATCTATTCCTGAGGAATGTTAAGTATCACAGTATTCGTACAAATGCATTTATACTCTGTTATGCTGCATTTGTACTAAGGGTGAATTGTATACGTGCGATTCTTATTACGACATTCAAGTAAAGACAAGTGTATTTCGGTGATTAGTTACTTGAAATCCTATTAAAATGTATCTATTTTCAAATTATACTACCAGTAATTATCAAAAGTTAATTGATGACAATGAGGGCATTTATAATTAATGACGACGACAGCAATTCCTAACTAAGCGTTTGTAATCAAGACTCAAGAAAACCGTCAACAATGGTCTCGAAGTCCTTGGCATCGTCTGAAAGTCCAACGTGTTTGATGTCAACCGAGTAGCCATCGTAGGACCAGGAACCGATCTTCAAGGTACACATTTGCTCATCGAATGGAAAGAATTCGACGTCTATCGGGCAGAGACTTTTGTAAATGGCTGGAGGCTTCCAGACGACGAGGCCATTGTAATGGATCGTTGCTTTCGTCATCAACTTCACCGTGAAGTTCCCGTCAGCGCTTTTACGAAAAATAAGCGTAACATTATGACTATTAGCATCATGATTGCTAACAACAATTAATGTTATTATCTTAAATATTATTTACAAATTTAATTCACTATTTATTTAAATATGGAAAGGGCGTTCTAGAATTCCATGTAAGTGATTAGGTTACAGACACGTTATGTATTTACTACATATACCTGTGATATAGGACAATGTCAGGAAGCCATATTTCGTCTGATGGAACGTACAACCTCTCCACGTTGCCGTAGTCAGGAGGGTTCCAAGCGAGTTTAGTATCATACCATCTCTAATAATTTATTATGTCGTAACATTAAAGATATCAAATAAATTATATTAGTTAAACGACTTAGTTGCTAGTTGTTTAACAAGACCCTACTTGTTCCAACCAAACATTTGTGGTCATGATTTGATTTTTCTCGTCCTGAAAAATTTAAATAAGTTTAAAACTATTCAAAATCTATAAATGCGATTAAATTTAACACGGCTGAAGTAACATTATTAAATACTTAAAATCGATCATTAAGTATAGATGTTTACAAATTCATTTAAACGAATGTTTAAAATTATTTAAGATCTAATGTGCGAATTATGGAATAATTGAAGTCCTTTTTACGACCTCGCGCAAAACTTCTTGAATGATGAATTGTGATTCTCAAATCTTACCGCATCCATCCATCCATCCATCACCCGACAAACACTCTCCCTTTAAATAGTTTTGTTTACTTGTGATATCATTCTACTATTTTTTTTAAAATAAATAAAGAAAGAAAGAACAACTTTGTAACCACGTCAATGATCTGTGTTAGTCGCAAACCAATCTTGACGACGAGAGTGTCGGATGTGTTGCTGACGGGCCTGATGAGTTTATTGTAGGTCCCTCGCCTCAATTTGTCCTCGTACAATCTCTTGGCGTCTGGACTTGCCCAGCTCTTCAACTCCACTGACAACAGGATCCAACTGATAGCTGCAGACCATCCTCTTAGTAAATCATGCGGTCCCAACTCCGACATTTTTGATAGAAAAAATGGAATAGGCTTCTAAAAATCAGGTGCAGAGTCGAGTTTTGCGATTTTGAATTAATTTACGTTAGCAACGATGCATTAACATTATTTTCTTAAATCATTTCGCAAGTTCCTGCTTATTCAAAGATGGATCGATAGGATGACCATCTCCAAAGCATCAAACTGGTGCCGACAAATGTTGGTGCTGCGTGCATCTTATATATTAAATTCTGCACGGCGCTCATCATAATCGCTTACTTTATTCTTTATTTTTGCTTTAATAGTCATTTCGTGACAATCAAATACAAAACCAGAACGATTCCAGTTTTCACCTTTTTTTAAATCTCAGAATAAAGAATGAGGTTTCAGACGTTGTAACTCAGAATCTTTTTTATATTAATTATTTCAAATAAAATACTGAATAAATGTGCAAAGATTACCTTTAGAATTTAAGGAATGACAAATATCGTTGAAAGATGTAAATAAAAACTGTATGGACGCTTTAGAAGTCTCTGCACTTTAAAGGTGTGGTAAATGATAAACACAATCGCAGGGGACACATGGAGGCTCTGGACAACCGCGGTTCGCTTCCCCCTTACGACCCACCACCACCTTGGGTTCCTCCACAACAGGTGATGAATCGTGTTCTGGAGACAATCTCCAGCGAACTATTTTTTCTGTTTTGTTCGAAGCGACAGATACGGTTTGAGGGCTTTGTAAATAATTGGTTTTTCGAATTCACGATCTTTAGAAGGGGAAGCTGGATCTACAATTTTATGATTTTGACGCACGTTTGTTATAACAAGTGCATTATGTCGATTTTCGTTTTTCAGAGGATTGGTAATCCAGACTACGATAACGATTTGAGGATATTCTTGCCACGAAAGTTGTGTTTAAGACGTCAGCAAATCTCAGATACAGTACAACTTTTTTGTTCAAAGACATTTGTTCCTGTCAATTTGCTACAAATACCAGCAATTTCAAATAAAAATTAGATTGGTAAGTAAAAATAACAATGCCATGATGTCACATTTCAGCTTGGTTTCAACATTCGAGGAGGTAAGGAGAACATTCAAGGGGTGTTCATAACTGGGGTTAGAAGTTCATTTTTTCTACTTTTACTCCATGCAAAATGTAATTAATTACATTGCCATCATATCATTAATGCAATCATTTGCAATTAGTTAAAATATCTGATGTCTCAGTGAGACAACAAAATAGGTACAGATGAACAACAGGTTTGAAGTTCAAGAAATGCCAAAAACAAACGAGAGTGAATCTCAAGCTAAATTACGATTTTTTTTGGTGATTTTGAAAGGTGACACAAGGATCTGAAGCTGAAAGGCTGGGAGTTCGAACAGGTGATCAGGTGAGGTCCACCCACTCACAACTCAAATCAAATGCTTTCCTCCTTCAACTTCCTTCTGAATGTTAATTCACTTCATTATTTTATTGTAGATACTCGAAGTTAACGGTGTCAACTTTGAAAATATTGACCACGTCCAGGTTGACTTTGGCTTCCGATGACTATAAAATATATAAAGACATATATACTTATACATGTACATATACATAATTGATGCTTACACACGCAGGCAGTCTCAGTACTCAAAAGCAGCTTGGAAGTGAAGATCACTCTTAGGTTCTTTCCCTATAGTGAGCTATCAGATATATCTATCTATAAATGTATATCTATCTATATATATGTATAAATAATATATATAAATAATTTCTTATTGATTTAAAAATTCTCAAGAAATTAAGTTACATCCAACAACACAACTCTGTCCCTTAAATAAAATCGAATTAAGAATATGTTTCTGTTCCAAAGACTAAGTTTAATAATTTTGAGGTACCAGAGCATAAAGTAGAAGAAAATCTGGGGAATCATTTTTAATTATCAGTTTATAAGTCCCAGCCCCCTTAAATAAGTTGTGATAAGTCAGAACAAAAAAATTGCATAACAAACAAATACACAAATAAAATATAAAATGAAAGTTTTAGACAGCTTTTATTTCAATAAATTCAACCAGTGAATCTTCAATTGTATGAAAATCTTGTTAAAACCTTTAATTAATTCAGTGTACAACAGAGCCATGGAAAAGGCACAAGATTAACGCAAACCGCGTCCGAGACGGTCGCTCGCAACTCCTACCGTGCCATTTCGACATCCGAGATTAGCAACAAAATCTGAAGAATAATTATTTGTTTTGTTGTTTAAAAAATAATAATAAAACAGTGGCTCAATTGCAACATAAAAAACCATGCAAAGCAGTCTAAAAACAAGTAACAAACGCTTCAAACTTGGAGCCTTCCACTTCTTCTTTCTCCAACTTGAATCCAATCAGAAATATTATTATTATTGCTATTATTATTATTATTGCTATTATTATTATTATTATTATTATTATTATTACTATTATTATTTTGATTGGCATAAAAGTAAGCAAAACTTTTAAAATAAATTTCGCAGTTATTCGCTCAAGTACGTTAGGAAGAAGTACGAGTTTTTGGGGCAAGTATTTTTGGCTGCAGCAATAAAAAAAATAAATTTTGACAAATAAATAGATGATGATGTGATTAAAATGATTACTATTTGTAGGATTAAGTAAAAGACGGCCTAAAATGCTGATAGCAATGATGGTGATTTACATTACCGTACTTAAAGCTTTAAAAGTGGATTCCGAGAGCTTTGAGCTTCTCGGAGCAGACCTTAGGAATACTGAAGTAGGAAAGAAATAATTGAAAACAAATAGGAAGTGAAAATAGTCAAAACAAGTTCGTTCGCAGAAGCTCAATAGATGTCATTGGTGTAATTTTGAAGGGTTGCTGTTCTCCAAGAATTTGAACGAATGAAACAAAAGAATAAATAACGGCCACTGATCGGTAGTGACGACGACGACGACGATGGTGGTGATGATAATAGTAGCGATGATGAGGAGGCACTTGTTGGATTAAACTACAGGCACTTGTGATGCAATTTGTCAACTACTTCGGACGAGAATCCAAACAAACCGGCGATAACAACCGACCGATTCTCGTGAACGACCGAGTCGTTGGCAGAAAAATTCTTTAAAAACAAACCAAAAAAAAAAATATTAAACGAGACTTTGTGAAACAACTTTTGCATGATTTGCATGATTTGCAAGGCACACGAATACAAGGCTCACTCTCTTCGGAGAAACAATCGCAAACAGCTGTGAAGTGATCAAAATGCAAAAATAAAAAACGTAAAAAAAATCCAACTTTCGATGAACTGAAAATGCAATATTTCTAAGAAGTTAACTGAAAGGACGCTGACGATGGTATTGGTGATGGTATTGAGTAGTATTGATGATATTGGTGATGTTATTGAGTAGTATTGATGATATTGGTGATGTTATTGAGTAGCAGAACGACAAAATATAGAAGCGCAGTATAAAAAATAAAAGTTCTTATATTTCAATTTCATTCATTTTAATAACAAAACAACAAAACAATTCATCAAATTCATCACGGCTGAAAACACTGACCGAGTCAGCTTCAAGCTGCTCAAAAAGTGGAGCGGGGTTTTTTTTTTTAATTTTTAAAATTAAATTTTTAATTTAAAAAAGTCGTCCGATCGCATCGACGGAGTCCAGCGTTCAAAAAACGACCTTAGGTTGCCATGGATACTCGTCCCTCAAAAACTTTCCTTTCCTAATGTCTTTGCAACGAAATATTTCCTTCATTTTTTTTGTGCTCTTTTGCCATTAACAACTTGCGAGCGATTTCGGATGCTCGCTTCACCATCTGATGCTGTGACTGATGATGTCTCGCCTCTTGAGGAAGTTCGGATCCCTGAAGGGATGCGGGATTCCTGGAGGAGGCGGAAGCACCGATTGTTTCCTGTTGAGATCTGATTTAACGAAAGGGATGACGAATTAACTATCGACAAATGACATGAAATAAATTCAACAATCGCAAAAAAAAAAGGTATTTATGGAAAGAAGTAAAATCATTAATTTGGAGTTTTTCTAAAATTCGTTTGAGCACTTGAGTGATGTGCCTTTGTGTAAGCTGGATGAATTCTTATACTTAGTCAGCCATTGCTGGATTAATTATCAATTAACTTTCTCAATTAAATTTCTCAGTGAAATGGTAACGGTTTATGAGGACCTTCGATGACCAGCAGCATCTTCCTTCTCGCGCCCAACGTGTTGATTCCCAGATCCTTCAAGTCCTGGTCGGTCAGGGTCAGAAAGGTTGCCATGTCGATCTGAGGTCACAAAGTTCAAAGTTCAATAATTCAAAACCAATTAAGACACCAATTACCTTGAGATTAATCTGTTGAGTCATCTCAAGATACAATTGGATGTGACGTAAAGAGTGACATAAATTCGAATCTTATAATAATAAATTTGTTTATAACAATTGACATATGTTAGGATAAAAACATGGGTAAAGTAGTTTAAAAACTCTTTTAAAAAAAGCACCAACTGACCTCTTGTTGCTTGAAGATGTTGATGTATTTTGAAAGTCCAATCTCATTGAACAAAGGGTCAAGGTCACTCAGAGGTTCCTGGTCCAACCACCGAGGAGGGTCGTTAGAACCGAATACTGAAATTACAAGCGGACGTCTCGATTCCCATGAACGAACATTTACAAACGTTAGCGAACATAATTAATTTTTAAATAAATTACTTTTCTGGAAATTAGGAGGATATTGTTGAAACAACAAGGAAGCATTAATAATAGTAATATAAAATGCCTAATAATCTGTGACTGAAGAGATCTTCATCACTTAATGATCTCACAAGCCTGAACCATTTGCAGGACGATTACGTGATAATTGAACAACTTCACGAACGAAAATCAATCGTTTCCCATTGGTCGAACAGAACGTGAAATAAATTTGAAGATCACAACAGGAATAGGGGTTTCCGTTAATGTGCGATTAATATGTTAATTATATAACATATAATTAGTTCGTGGCCTTTTTATAAGTAAGAGCAATTTTATAACAATAATAATAATAATAATAATAACAGCATGACTTGCTCCTGGCTGAAATAACTAAATAGATTCAGTGATGTTGCAGCGTAATTAACGTTTAAAACTAATTCTTATATTTATATTAATAATTATGAGAGTCTCATAAGATGTACTGCCCACTAAAGATTCAAGGTGAAATCCTTCAGAAAGCCAGCAGATGACATAGGTGACATATGCAGCACATTTCCAACACAATCCAACCCAGTAATTTCAAATACTTCCAAGTTCAGAGTGGTTCCATCCAAACATGAGAACCAACTTAAGGCAGAGAAATGTGTAGCGAATGCACAAATGAAAAAAATAAGTTCATGAATAATGAATCCATTTACGAATAATGAATAATCAGCTGCTAAAAAAAAGCTTCATGTAAATTATTAACATCGTTCTTATCAGAACGTATCGATTATCAGTTGAGTAACAACAAAAGCCTTACATAATCCATGATTCTGTTGATTGTTTCCAGAATATTTTATATATTTAATAATAACTTTAAAATTAAGTTTTAATATTGAATATTTAATAATAAGTTTAATATTAAGTTTTAATATTAAATATTTAATATTTAAAATGAGGTCGTCATTATCACTGTAACAAACATCAGCTTAATTGATTAACATTGACAACTGACGAACAACAAAAACTTCCCCCTGACAAATGTTCACATGACTCGACAATTCGGGAAGTAACGGACGACCTCTCGCGACATTTTGCAAAGTCACGGACAGAAGACGCCCCTAGATTTAATTGATGCCCAGCGGATATTATCCACAATCGATCGTGTTGCTAAGGAGTCAAAGATCTTGAGCCAGATACTGAACTCAAGATTCCAAATTGCATTTGAATCCAGGATGTTGGGATTGTATTTCCATTTCTATCGTGGACCACAATCAAAAGTGACTCATAATTATTGTGGTGGTTAACATGGCATAAGGAGATCAACAAATCAAAAAAAACAACAAAATCAACAAATCATTCCAACAACATCAAGCAGCCTATTAATCTCATCAGCAGTCATTTAAAATTCCATGCATTTCATAGAAGAGTTTATCATAAAGCACTTCATCTCGTGAATTCAATTTCATCCCGAAAGGCATCGAGGCAGACCGATCCATGATCCGTGATTTATTAATAATCGCAATAAATTAAAATCAAACCGAATTAAATTCCGCTCGGGAACGTCTTTACCTTCGCGCCTCGAAACCGACATTCCCGAGAGACGGTTGACGAGGCTTATGATGGTCTCGGAGTCGTTCGAATCTTCTCGACGCAGTCCGTCGAAAGCAGAAGTCCACGTGTCGTCTGAATCCTCATTGGCCATCTGCTCGACAACGTCCGACCGATAACAAAACGGCAATCGAATCCGGGTTGGTATTCTTCCGACGGCTCGTCCGCATACGTTAATAATTATGATAATTATGATAATTATAATCTTCCTATTTAATAAGCTAATAGACAGTTTAAATATAATAATTCTTAAAACCTCAATCCAAACTGAGGTTCATCACATCCAACCCTTTTTTTTGCGAACATTACTTCTCAGGTCACGTGACCGCATTGCAATTTTCCTGACAAATGCTCCGTCGTTAATTATTTATAATCGTGTCAGGCACGCTCGTCTCTAATAATAATAATTGCTATCATCTTAATAATATTATGTCTTAATAATAACCTTAATAATTAATTATAATAATTAATGATAACAATTATCTTCTAACCTCGAATTGTACCGATGGTCCCTCGTATCTCAAATGGTTGAACTGGTTCAACTTCTCTGTTATGGCAGACTGAGGCATGGACTTGGAGAACCCGAGACCAGACCAATAATCGGTCGGGAAGCGACATTCGCCGTCGGGTTTCTTCTGCATCGCTGTAAACGATTCCAATGCCTTGAAAATCGCTTCTCTCGATAAAATATATGATTCTATAACGTATATTATTATAATTATTTCATATGAATCTATTATAAACATTCTTCACATAATTCTGTTTAATATGTGATTACATATCCCAACAGAAAGTTTCCAAGATCATCCAATGACATGATTTTGTTGAGATGCAATAAAAATTATTATCTACTTTTAGGTGAATTTCGATGCAAATCTCTTGAGAATTATATTTTATGTTTATTCCATTTTTGATGCAATTGATGTTTATGTTGAAAGAAATAGTAAGTTAACGTTTAGCACATGGCATAAACGAACTATTATAATTATGACTGTTATTTTTAATATTATCAGTCTTGTAATA
Organism: Hirudinaria manillensis; assembly: GCA_034509925.1. Classification (NCBI taxonomy): domain Eukaryota; kingdom Metazoa; phylum Annelida; class Clitellata; order Hirudinida; family Hirudinidae; genus Hirudinaria; species Hirudinaria manillensis. Next base: position 4,823,304 of record CM067527.1, read on the forward strand.
ATTGTATTTTATTACTATTACTTTTATTATTATTCAACTACATTTGCTTGGAAAGATATTTATTCGACATATCGAGATCTTAATCAGACCCACCCTGATTAGCCATGTTTTTGAGTTTAATGTAATCCAGCTCAGCACTGATGTCTGGGTTGAGGACATCATCATCATCACCCTTGTTTCTGATGATGGAAGAGTTGATGGACTTCCTGGGCCTATTGCTGCCTGGGGCTTTGTTACTCCCTATGCTACCCATGCTGCTTGTGCTGTGGTTGAGGGAACTCTCGTGAGATGATGACGACGACGACGATGATTCCAGATCACCTTCCCTGGAGAAGCCTGTCTCACTTATCCTGGTCAAGCATTGAAACCAACAAGTATCAAAATATAAAAAAAAATAAATAAAACTCTTTGCATATTCAAAAATGTTCTTCAAGCTGAGTCACCCATTAGCCAAATTTAAAACTGAATAACCAAAAATACCATTAAAGGACACACCAAATGAACCGACTCAGTGTTAAACAAAAGCATGTGACTTTGGACCGACTTGTTAAACAAGTAATTACCAGTGGTTACAGTGGTCAATTAGTTAATAATGGTGAATTTAAAATCTCATATTTCTCATATTTTTAATATTTATTCATAAGTCTTCTAATTTAAGTCAAACGAACAGGTGCTTGCGACTGGCTCCGTCGAACGTCAACGGTCCATGACGCGAGGATCCGCGAAAGAAACCGCCGACCGAAGCTGAAAAGTCGTCTGCTCGCAGCTTGGGGTTCCTCGAGTTCTTCTGAAACTCTGCGTTGTTGTTGTTGTTGTTGTTGTTGTCGAAAATGAAGTTGTTGTGGTTGGGGGAGTGGTGGATCAGCGGAGGATGGAAGTGGTTCAAAGTGTGCAGTAAGTTGTTGTTACCTGGGTCGTAGCAAATAGGGGTAATAATGATAAAAATAATAACAACAACAACAACAATAATAATAATAATAATAACAACAATAATAATAATAATAACAACAATAATAATAATAATAACAACATCCACATAATCAGTTGAGTAAGACTAACATTTTAGATGTAAATGAGTTATTTGTAAGCATTAATGAAATAAATTGTGTTTATGCAAAATATTGCTAGAAAAAGAAGCTTGATTATAATTTCAATGACACTAAACAACAATTATTATGACTATAATAATAATTATTATTATACTAGAAGTTCAAACCAACCAAATATTCCATTGCAAGATGTGATCTTCATGGAGGTGTTGACATCATCGTCGTCGTCGTCATCGTTTTTAGCAGAAGACACGAGAAGGCAGTCAACATCAGCGATCACGTGACTACAGGTGCCCGTCATGGCTTGCGACTGAAAGTGGTTGTTGTTGATGTTGTTGTTGCTGTTGTTATTGATGTTGGTTCTGTTGAAAAGGTGGTCCTTGACAGAAACCGAAGCCGTCTTCAGAGGCGAGAGTTGAGGAGAGGTTTTCGTGTCTGCTCCTGGGAGTGGGGGAAGGTTGAGGAATGGGTAGAAAGTTGGGGTGACACATTTTATTCATTTCATGCAACAAGTAAAGATATCATGTCATGAATTCTTAACAATTCAATGTTAACGTTTTATGCATAAAATTCCATTCCTAGCAAGCAATTAACTTGTTGATGACATCCGCATTTCCATCAGATTCACTAGCAAAATATTATTATATAATAATAATATAATATAATAATAATAATATAATAATAATAATAATATAATATTGTATTATATTATATATTATATATAATATTATTATATAATAATAGCAAACTATTATTTCCTGTAAACGCGGAATTTTTTTTTTTTACAAAAAAAGAGAAAATAATAAAATCACGAGGAAGTGCAAAACTCAGGTGAAATTTTGAACTCTCAAGGTTTTCTACCATTGCAGTTACCATTGTTACCATTGTTATCATTGTTATCATTGTTACCATTGTTACCATTGTTATCATTGTTATCATTGTCGTGATCGTCATCATCATCATCGACGCCGCCACTCACCCGTCGAATGGCACGACTGGATCTCGGTCGGGGCGACGAAGGAGCAGAACGACGAGGGCGACATGCCAACGCCGGTGGTCAACTGATGTCTTAGGAAGTGAGGAGGAAGAGGAGGAGGAGGGGAGGTCGAGTAGTAAAACGACCGAGGAGATCCAACGTAGGGTTGGCCTTGCGTTCGACCGCTCGGCAGAACCACCACGGGGTGAACGACTGCAAGCAGTTAGGAATGCTCGATAAAATACAAAATAAGTTAAAAATTATTAATTATTGTTATTTAGATTATTATTGTTACAAAAATTCAATTCTAAGCTGCTTACAAAGGCTACTTAAATATACACATCACGATTGTAAAACAATGAATGAACCATGGCAGGTGAGAAGGTTTAAAACTTCAGCAATCACTGGGATTCAACAATCAACATTCAACTTCCAGAGTTCCTACATGAAAATGCACTGGAGAATCTTTGGAGCAAAAAAAAGAAAACTGTTTGCAGCAGGCAACTTGCTTATCGAGAAGAGAAGAGCATCACTCCTTCATCAGCAACAATAACAACATCCACACAAAACATTAACACCCACGTTAAATAACAACATCCACAGCAACAGCAACAACAACAACAGCGGCACATTCTAAAGGATATACGAGAATCGAGAATCCCTTTTCATCTGGCAAGGAGAAACTCAAAGAAATTCTGTAACTCTTCCAGGAAAACATGCAGCGAAGACAGGCATAAAACGGTTTAACCATCAACAAAACAGAGACATCATGGATTCCATATAAATAAGAGGAGAATCTATTTTTAGAATGGATGCTGAGAAGAAGACGCTAATAGTCTGCGATGTCTCGGGTTACAATGAGAGAACTTAGGAATGAATTGAATTTCGAAATGCAAATACACGTCCGTCCATCCGTCCGTCCATCCGTCCGTCCCTCGGTTCTTCTTTTTAGCAGAGACGGCGACGAAGGTTTACTAATCCCAGACTCGCAGTCCGTCTGCAAACTGGAAAACACCTGCCGAACGGAGGCAGCCGCGCTTGCAAAAACATGGAAGCCATACTCGAGTTGTGAGGGACTGCGTAGTCGGTCACGGAAGCAGAGGTTCCGGTCGGATCGCCGGGCAGAACCGCCATCCCTTCGGCGCCCAACTTGTAGTCCAATTTGTAAGCACACTGTTGCAGATATCCTGCAACCAACACGTTCGGACGTATGCGTCAATTTGTAACAAAAATGAAATAATTTGAGAATTAATCATTTGAAAAAACGATTTTATTAATTGATAAATTGTCAAGTTAATGAAATAATCATTTCTTATTATTACTGCAATTGCCAACCTGAACTTGCTAATAATGACTTTCCTAGTCAGCATATGACAACAACTTTCAACCAATCACAGACCACATTTTTTTCTAACTTGGAATTAATTAAAACTTTTATCACCATCATCATCATCACTACCATCACCACAATTATTATCATCACTACCATCATCATTATCATCACTACATCACCATCATCATTATCATCATTATCATCATTATCATCACCATCACCACCGCCATTAACTCCATCACCATCACCATCATTATCATCACTAACATCATCATTATCATCACCATCAACTCCATCATCATTTAATGGAAAGAAAAGACTCCATGACATTTCATGAAGCAACTGGTTTCCAAAATGAGACCATTCAACAGCATTCAATCCAACAGCATTCAATCCAGCGTTAAATTCTCTGACTAAGAATGCAAGAATGCATGAGAAATGAATGAGAGATGATGACTACGATGACCTTGACGATGCCGATGATGACGACGACGACGACAATTAAGACTATTTAAAGGACATGGCTAGGAAATGCAAAAAAAAAATTGATAAAATTATTTTTTAAATTTATTTCGATACCGTTATAATTGTTGTTATTTTTACGATCCATCCGTGCATCATGCGTCGTTAATGCGTTATTTCTACGCGTTTGCAAGAAAACAATTACATGCAAAACCAGATGAAAACATCTATTTAAAATAAAATTATAAGTCAACAATCTCCAATCAATTCTATTGGCCAATCCACCACCAATCACCACCCAGGAGGGAAACAAGCAACAATGGCACGAGATCAATGGCATGATCCGCACATCCCGAGCACCAATATACACGTATCTT
>CM067527.1:5432500-5680000 GCA_034509925.1 Hirudinaria manillensis
TTTGAAAGAAGATTGACTTTCAGTGCTTCACCCTGACAGTGATTGGTGGGTATTATTAGCTTCGTGATTGATGAATTCTCATCGCCAATGAATTATTGAATTACAATCTTTACTTAACTAGATCTTTCAATAGAAAAATTAATTTTAAACATTTAAAGTAGTTTATATCAAATGTGCATCATTTAAGACGAATACTGACTCTGGTTCTAGCTTGGAAATAATGAGGAAGGTGATGGCAAGGAGGGACGTGCCCAAAAGATCTCCGATGGCCGTCAAATATGGTATCGAGGAATTGTCGGGGTCATTTCCTCTCGCCCACAAGAAGTGGACCAACCCGTTGGCAACGTACAACAACATGGCAACCTTTTCATTATTGATTTCATTATTGCCATTATTTGATAAAACTTCGCAAATGACACAGCATTAATAATGAAAATTACTAATTAGTGAAACATTCATAGAAATATTCATAATAATTCATTATAATACCAAGTGTACATGCTTTTATCATCGTACCTGTATTACAGCAGCAACGAGGTAGATGATGGCAAAAGGTACGGTGAAGACAAAATCTCCCGTCTGCTGCATGAGGTAAATGACCAGCATGAATATCGCGTGACCAGGAACCACCATCAGCATCAACACTCGAGCAGTTCGAGAACTGCTTGCTGAAGGATTAATTGTACACAATTAATGAAAATAATAATAATTATTATTATTTAATAATAACAATTAGGAATAATAGTAATAATAATAATTAAAATATCCAAAATATCAGATCCTTCATTGCTAAACATTAGATTGCAATGGTAATAAAATATCTGACAATAAATAAATTAAAAGGTAATTATCAGTTTTGTGCCTCTTTCTTTGCAACTCAGGTCAACAAAAAAGACACTTGTCAGTGATTGCCCTAAACTTCAATCGAATCCCAAAGACATTTGGAATGCAATGCTTTAGATTTACGAATCCACATTTCGAATATCAATCGCTAATCATTACGGACGGACCGAAACGAAAAAAACTCACACGACGAGAAGAACGTTTTCACGGGGTTAGGAATGCCGCGAGGGGCATTTTCTGGTAGAATGCCGGGAGACGAGACTTTGTGCAGAGCCGTCGACAGTCTGCTCGCTTGCACCGCCACTAGGTTACCACCAACACCTAACAACAACGTTCAGAGATTCCAGTGACTCGATTGCAAATTCAAAGGGGACGTAATGTCATTTTCACGGGGATATTATATTCAAAAAGGATATAATATCATTTTTGTGGATATTACACATAATATCATTTTTTTTATATTATATTCAAATGGGATTTGACTTAGTCATTCTCATGGCTACTAATGTCCTAATGGCCATCACCCTCATTGCTTTCACCAATCTTTCATTTACCATTTATTACTGGTTGGAAGATGGCAAGTCCGTTGTAATTGGCGACAGCATAATCGAGTACCAGACCACCCAAGCTGGAAGAAATTATAATATCATTATTTATTCGAGTCAAGATACCAAAAAGTACTGTGTCATAACAATGTTTGGATGTGGTTACATGTATACCATAATGAGATATAATGTAAAATATGATATTATGAAGTATATTATAATGAGGTAATACTATATTATATGTTGCATTGCATAAATTCTTAAACTCAAGAGTGATGAGATATATTATATCTATCATTATACTATATCATTTATGACATTCAATGTTAAATACATTGTGATGTTACAACGTGCATACCATAATGAGACGTGATATAAAAAGATATAAAATTGTAATAACCATAATTAATTAATAATGAAGTGATGTGACCAAACACAAATAAATCAAAAGCTGTCTCACCTGCTTATGACCATAGCACCAATGACGGGCACCCAGCCGGTGTAAAGTACTTGATTCGTGTATTTGTTTTTGTGCGAAACAATCCACCAGATTGGAATCAACAAAAGCATGACTCCTAACAGGGTTGGTGTCAACCATTTCTGGCTTTCTGTCAAATGGGTCAAAGTTCATCAAACCAAATGATTGATTGCAGTCAAAAGTCAAATTAGTTTCCCGTGTAAAATTCCATATCCGGTCTCGTGCAATATTTAATTTAATGCAATTGTTTTTAACAAGTTATGTAACGTCACGTGACAAAGCAGCCAATGGTCACGTGACAAAACACAATAGTCGCGTGACTAAGCAAACAATAGTCTCGTAGCATAGTATACACATAATTGTAATAACTTGTGATCACATAATTATGTTTTGTATAATACACATAATTTCTTAGGAGTGTTATATGGAAAATGTCTCAAATTTTTAATTGTCAAAAAATAATATTCTAATATAAAAAATGTTTTAATATTTAAAAAAAAATTCATTCTTTTATTAAACCAACGAAAAACTTGATATTCCCTTGGTATTTCAAATGAAAGATTTTTAAGATGTCAGTTACACATTAAGTGGACGTTAAATATCTGCTAATAATGTTTGGCAGTTGGTAAGTTCAAGGCGTGCCAAATGCATTTGTGCATTGCTGAGTTATGCATTGGCATAAGTGATGTATCGACCCCATAATATTGCTAAATCCAGATGTTTGGAAATTTTTCTGAAAACTTCTTGGACGACAGACAGGGATTCTTATCTGAGACAGAAAGAATGATTTCATGGCGATGTTCCAAGACAAATCTCATCGTCTTCTCAACTTGGGCACGGAACGTAACAGAAAAATCTCAAAATGTGACTTCCAAACTTATTGATGCTTTCATTCGGGGAAGAGCGACAGTCGGAAAATTCCTTCGGTTCCCGATGATGACATCGTATTTTCAGAAATATTAATAATTTATTAATGGTGATATTTCTTAATTTTGATGTTTGCTATTTTATTAACTATTTGTCACAGTTAATTCTCAGGTGTAAGAAGGTATTAGAACTTTATGAGGGCTGTCAACCTTTATGATAGATGTTTGGTCGCTGCCTCTTTCCCACGCTTGTGATGCCGAGAAAGTAATAATTGATGATCATGATGATGATGATGATGATGAAACGATGATAAAAATAAAATTAATAATAATAACAATAATGAATAATGACGATTTCAATATCGCGATCAACCCTTCAGAGATACAAACGTTTATCGTTTGTTTGAACTGACAAGTCCAAAGAATTCAATGGAAAATAATTAACCAACAGATTCAAAGTATTAAAAACAAATTATAAAATACTTAAATGATTAAAATGAAGTATTCTGACCAAGGGTGGTGAACAAGGATTGACAGATGACTGCCAACAGGGAGATGGTCGTCAAGTCGCCCAAACTGGCGGCTATTGGTGTTGCCACGTTATCGGGATTGATGTGAAATCTACGAGAGAACAGAACCACTCCGACCATGAGAGAACCTGAAACAACAACAACAACAACGACAATAATAACAGTGATTTATTGGATTTAGAAATTTAAATTTATTTCATTTTGAATCATTAATTCGTATAATTACAATTCAGTGACCGAACAAAGAAGCGATTTGCATGTCAACACCCACAAATCTTTTGACACACATTTTTAACGTTTTTTATTTTCAAGGCTTACAGACAAAGGGCCATCGAAACATCGTTTATAAGGTTCATAAGGTTCACAACACGTTCGTACATTCACAAAAAAAAAATATAAAAATAAAATATAATTAAAACATTCCTTCGTGAATATCTGCTTCTTCACTGCTAACGATGCAATGCTTTTTTCAATGCAACATGGCAATAAGTTACTAACAAATTCACAAATAAACAATAATAAATCAACAATTGCAAAACTTTGAAGATATTTAATTTAATTCTCTGTTTGGGAGTGAAAGGGGTATTTTGATTAAAAGCTTCTTCTGACAATTCTCGATTAAACATTTTATAGAAATGAATTTTCAACGAAATTATCGACATTTTTGACGAAAAAAACCACGCAAACTTTGAAAAAAATGATTGGCTTGCAGTGCGTGGTTGCATAGAAAACACAGACGGTCACGAACTCCAAAGAGATTAATTTCCACCCACAACCAACCAATGAGAACAGTCTGTAGTCGTCATTGTTCATTGTCTGCTCGTACTTTGAGTCTTCATTACCTTCTACGATGTTCCAATGAAATGGAACAATTCGAGCAAACCAAAAGGAAAAGGTTAAAAGGTCACTGAATGCTATCGAGATGTTTTCACAATATTGTCTGATTGATTCTTAATTTTTGAAGAAAAACCACAGGGTTTGAGAATGTGGGGGGAATGTTTTTTTTTAAGAATCTGATGATGCTAAAGTTTTATTGGCCTCTCGAGGTCGTCAAAGAAGCGGTTACTGTAACATCAACAAAGCTACCGTGTCATATATTTTTTAAGTTCATTAAATGTTAAATTAACGAAATATGCAAAATAATTGGAGCTAAAATTACAAAAAAAAGGATGAAGAAATGTTCATGTAGTCCTTCGTTGAGATGATTGTCAATATTTGTTCTGATCGTAATTTATACGCATTGCTACGTGTGCATAATCACGTGCCTTTCGATAATGATGAATTTAAATGCAGCTGATTTATATAGCGCCATATCTAAAGCATCAGAGCCTCTTAATGTCACCCATCTACCAACGAGTGCAAGATGGATGTCGACCCCAAACCAAAGACTGTTTGTTCAAAGATAAACACCGGAACAAGAAAACAAGAAACGAAGAAAAAACAACTCGGCAAAGCACGCTAATCCAACTCGGTGTTGTTGTTGTATTTGTTGAACAAGAAAATCTCTCACCGAGTAGTAACGTGGCCAAGACAGCTGTCAGAACGCTTCCAGCACAAATGAGCAATCCGTGCATGGCGTTGAACTTGCCCGACAGAATCCATCCAAGCAGAACAGCAAAGAGAGATGCCAACAGACCCACCACTATCGCTTGGACCTGACATTTTTATACTTTTAAGTTTATTGATATAAAAAGAAATCACAAAATTTCTTAACTTCGAAACAATAACTTTTGTTCAACAGATGTTGTTGCTCGCTACCAATATTTGCCTTCCGTGCCGTTGAACGCGGTATAATTACGTATAATATTAATTAATTTAAAAATAATAAAGACTTTTATAACCAAATATTTTAGTCTCAAAATTTCTAGAACTCTGGGCGCAATGCATTTTTAAAAGCGTTAATGATCATCATCAGCACCACCATCACCATCATCATCATCATCAAGAATTCTCATCTACCTGAGTGAGTGCCAAATTTCCATAAATCATTTTCCACTGCTCAGACCTCGAATCCATGTTCCCCAAGTTGGCCTTTATTGGAAAAACAAAGTGTAAAAATGGAAAAATTAGAAAAAACATGTTTTAGAGGAAAGTCAGAATTTTAAAAGAATTTATTTTCAAAGTTACTTCAAAACAACGTTAAAAATTAAATTAAAACAATGCAAATGAAAGTTGTTTTCATCCAAACATGATTTTTTTAAATATTTATTTTTTTCAAGCCATATTTCATTAAATGTTTGTTATAATACTTCAAGAAACAGACAGTGAGGAGCCACAAATGTTTCGGCTCTTCATCAGAGAAAGAATTCTTTGTGAAGAAGGAAGGAATTATTTGTAAGGAATTAATTCCTTTATCCGTGAGATAAGTTCAAAGTTCAAAGTTCAATAATGATTTGTAAAGTAACACTGAAGGTTGCAATTGTGTAAAGAGAAAACGAAGTTAAAACGTGCAAAGTTGAATTAAGAAAACAATTGGCAACAAAATGGCTGATCACACCGGGTGCCGAAGACGCCATTTTTGTGCCTCGATTTCCTCGTTGGGTTGAAACAATCGAACATTTAAAAGTAGAACCTCCAAATGAAAGTGAGATTTTCATTTAAGAAAATGAACTTCTAGAAGAAATAGAAGAAGCAAGTTGATTGAAAAGCGGATTGAACGCATAAATCACAAGCTCGAAAGAAGACATCCATCTTCTCATCGATTTTCCTTTTAAGCCTTCGTCGATTGAATGGCACGAAAAGGTTGAAAGAAGACGAAACATCACGTCTTACAGGCGTAAGATGAATCGTTTCGATTGAAACAAAAGAATTTCAACGATAGTGTCGGCCAAAGTGTTTTTCGCCGAGATGCGAATTTTGATTTTCTAGTGAACTTTGAATTATAATTTCCAATGTTGCATTGAACTGCTTCCTAAATAAATCCTAAATGAATAAATAAATAAATTCTAGATCAATTGAAATCAATCATCTTAGAGAAGATAGCGTGAACCCAAACCACTAAGTGACCAAAGAACGAAATGTTTTTAAAAATAAAATGAATTATCCCCATGGCGTGTCACACGAGTGCGACCTCAGATTCCAACAGCAGGATCTGATTGCGTTGAGCCATATTTAAATAACGACGTTTAAATGCAAGGAAAATAATAAAAACTAATAAAAAAATAGGTGCATTAACAAGCAACACAAAAAGCTTGTGCCAGTCACAAACAAACAAACAAACAAACAAACAGGCAAAGAGGCCTTTGAAGGACTGGAATCATTAAAACTGACGTTACACGACGTTGGCCTTAATTTATGCAACTCAGTGCGGTGATCCCCACATCGGGTTCAAATACGTGCTTCAATTGAAACTCTTTTACTGCACCGCAATCACATCGAAACGTCCACATAACTCCCCAACTCGACCACCCAACTATGGCGCACAGCCATAAAGCGTTTAGTATACACCCACGTCGTTTGCGAATAACACAAACGGGAGCTTTTTAAGTCCATTCAGGAACAGGCAAACATTTAATCACTCTCGTGTAGTATGAACATCCTCTTCCCTTCTGAAATTAATGATTTCACAAATTGATTACAATTCATTCCAAGAATCAAATCCATTCTTTTAAAGTCCAGGACTTCAAAAATGGCCGAGGATGGACAACCAGCTTTGCTTTTAGAGTGGCTGATGATCTTTCTTTCACAAAGAAAAATACGTCACTCGAGGGGTAAATTCTACTCCCTAATGCATCTGGAAATGGATTCGGTAAGTGATGCAAAGTATTAAAGATGGCCAATCGAAATCTTGAAGTCTCGGAGTCTCTTTTTACAGGGCTCTGATAATCGAATCGACGAAATATTGATTTCTCTCTTCCTTAGAAACGATGCGTGTGACACGTGCGTCACTTTCCATTCGCGCCACACGATCCTGCTTTTTGTTATTGATTCACGTCGTCTTTTTGTTCAGTTGGGGATCGCAAATCATCGATAAATACATCTTTTCATTGCTTTTTAGCGCTAAATCATTCGAATGATAACGACGTACACTAATCGCTATGATTACAATGTTTACTAATTACAATGATTATTATGCATATTAATCATTATGATTACAATGTTTACCAATTACAATGATTATTATGCATATTAATCATTATGATTACAATGTTTACTAATTACTATGATTACTATGCACATTATTTATACAATGTTTACTAATTACTATGCAGCTCCTAATCCCTACCTATCAGAATCTCGTCTAATTTTAAATTGAACCTCGCTCAGGAGGACCAAAGTAGAACCAGAATTAAATTAGAAAATAATTTTTGTTTTGCCGATAAGTCAGGGCTCCTGTTTACAACTAAATGTGGTTTAACAGCTGCTGAGCTATTAACTGAAAGCAATATCTTTTTAAATCTAAAATCATTTTTTACTTCTAAGTGGTGAGACAACTTTCCCGATTAGATTCCAGATTCGCTGGCAGATTTCGGTTTTAATCAATCGACCGACATCGTTATGCAAACAGTTGTTGATTGAAACAATTGTTTACCTGAGTGGAGAGTCTCGATGCAAGAGTCATCTCCAAGTTTCCTTTGAGGCCGAGAAGAGCTGGCACCAAAATGAAGATCTGCGACATCTTTTGGAAAACCGACCAGCTCTGAAATATTTAAAATTAATACTTAACAGTTACTTTCGAAATTAAAACGGAAATAATAATGATGTTGAAGACGACGACGGTGATGACGACGACGACGATGATGATAATAATAAAAATAATAACAATAATAATAATAATGATGATTGCAATGATGCTTTTTTGTAAAGGGCCCCTCTAGCCACTTAAGACCAGTCATCAGCGTAATTGAACGGAATGTTGATCCACTTTATTCATCGTCGGACGATAAAATAATAATTTTATGCTTTATATTTTGCGGTTTACAATATTTTTCTGTATTTGGAACAAATCAGAAGAAAAAAAAAAACTGAAATCTCTCATTTGTCAAAATGATTTCATGTTTTATAATTTCAATATTTTTAGTTGTTTTTGGAAAATACTTCATGGTCATGTGCTGATGTATTATATTTAAATATCAGACATGAATGTGCCACCGAAATCTAATGTTACGTCTGCTACATCAGCTCAGTAACATAAAATACGTCTGCCTGTAACAATAACATACAGTGCGCGTCATAAAGATAGGACAGGTACTAGAATCACAAGATTTCTATCTCTATCTTTAAAATTACCGGTAAACTTCGGTCAAAATGCTGATTTTAGCGATCATAAGAGAGTAATTAATTAGTATTCAATAAAAGTTAAGACTAAAATTTGAATATTGATGAGAATCCACCAAGAAACACTTTTGATGTTGTTTCTCGGAGTTTCCGCAACGGAGCGTGGGGTCTCTTCCGTTGAGGAAAAAATTTTTTATTACAGGTTTCACAAAATTTCATTAACATAATAAGACTCCTTATATATTACTTGATGTCCCTAACATGTTTATAGAATAAAATGTCGTTAGGTAATTTTATTATTGATGGGTTTAGGGAAGCAACTTAATGATGTTGAAAGAGGACAAATTCTTGCCTTTAAAGACTTGAATTTGTCAATTTCTGAAATTTCTAAGAGTATGAATCGCTCTAGAAATGTTATTAGTCGTTTTTTAAGTAATCCTCAAAGTTATGGAACAATTTGTTCCCCTGGAAGACCAAAAAAAACTGAATGAACGTCAGAGAAGAGTCATCCTTCGCGAAGCTTCCAAGGGGCTCAGTTCAACAAAGGACCTAAAAAATAGCTTAAACCTAAATGTCGGTAGATCTAAATTATTGAGATGTCTCCGTGGAAGTGGTTTTCTAACGTTTGTTAAGCGTCAGCACAAGCCGCTTCTGACGGAGGCCCTCAAGGAGTTCCGACTGAACTGGGCAAAGGAGATGCTGGATTTGGACACCAACTGGAAGTCCGTTATTTTTTCAGATGAAAAAAAATTTAACTTGGATGGTCCAGATGGATTCAAATTTCATTGGCATGATGTCAGAAAACGCAAAAACTCATTTTTTAAAAGAAATTTTGGAGGTGGCTCAGTGATGGTCTGGGCTGCCATTTCCTCTCGAGGTTCTTCAGAACTTGTGTTCTTAGAGGGGAAGCAAAACTCTGCCAAATATGTTGAAACTCTGGACCATCATTTGTTCAAATTATGTGACAAATTTGGAAATGAAAGGGTCATCTTCCAGCATGACAATGCCCCTCTACACAGGGCAAAATCAACCAAACTTTTTTTCAAGAAAAGGAATTTGGAGGTTTTCAAGTGGCCATCTCGCTCCCCAGACTTGAATCCCATCAAAAACGTGTGGGGATTGCTTGCCAGGAAAATATATTGTAATGGCAAACAATAATCCAGCGTTCAAGAGCTGAAAGACTCTTTGGAAAAGGCCTGGAAAGAGCTGGACGAAGACAGCCTAAAACCTTTCCTGGATTCATTGAAAAACAGAATTAAAGAAGTAATTATGAAGAAAGAAGACAAAACTAATTATTGGCTTTCATATAAATCATAATTTAAAAGTTTAAATCCAATAAATTTGAAAATTTATGCTCCACAGTGTTCTTCGTTGATGTGTGCAATTTCGGGGATTTCCAGTGTTTTGTTAAATTCTCACAAAATATTTATTTTTGCACAATAAATTTGATAAATCTGTAAATGTAACGTATTTTACTATATCATATAAAAAAATGGTTTACATAACTCCACTACTTGGAATGATATCATCAAAATATGCACCTGTCCTATCTTTATGACGCGCACTGTACATGTATATTACGCCTGCTCATCATATCAATAACATATAATCATCAGCTCAATAACATATAATAAATAATGTGATAATAAAGTAAATAAAAGTAAATTTACAAAATACATAAATAAAAGTAGAACGTAGAATATTGAAGGCAGGCAACATTTGTTGAGACAAATACGTTGCGACGTTTTGAAATTGCTTTGTAATACCCAATGCTTAACGAGCTATGGCAGACATCGAAGCGATTAAAATCAGGCAGATGCGGACTATTCTTTACCTTTGCATTTCCTCGTTTATTGCTTCATTAATTATTAATTAATGTATTAAATAATCAAAAGACGATCAACGGAAATAAATGAATTGATGGAGAAATAAGATAACATACGAGTCACCTGAACCAAATCCAATATAACTCCTGCAAGCACGCAACCCAGACCGGCCAACAAAAAGGGCACGATTATTTCGCCAACAATTCTGAACGAGGATTCATTTTCTGAATCATCCAAGAGCAACGGAAGGGTGTCCCCTGGAGATGGTGAAGGACAAAAGTCCCTAGAAGCTTCTGAAACGCTCAGTTTGTCTTTATCGTCTGCCAAAGGAATGGCAAGCTTGTTTTGTTGCGATGTTCCCGGAAGATTGGATGGTTCTGTCGTATGTTTCTTCTTCTCTTTTGGTGGTCCGTTGGCCTCATCCTCCGAATTACATTTTTCAGACCCGGAATCAAAATACAAGTTTACAAAACCGGGCGTCGCTTTAGTTTTGGCGGATTTTTGATCTTTAACGTCTGCTTTTGTGGGATTTTTCTTGACTTCCTCGTCTCCTTGACCCGAAACGTCTTTCGATCCATCATCGGGATTCGCGTCGGCAGCTAACTTTTCCGTCTCCAGCACCGCTCCATAAGTTGAAACATCGCTTCTTTTGTCCATGCCTTTCTTATTTACCAAGGAAGACTGTTCTCTTCTACTGCTGCTGGAAGGAATGTCACTTTGTCCATCTTTGTTCATTCTCTCTTGGGCTTATAACATAATCGTCTTCTAGGATTTTTGAAAGAAAACGTTGGTTAAGAAGAAAAGATGAGCATAAATTTTCGAGCCCATGTCTCCTTCTTTTATTTAATTTTATTTTATAACGGCGAAAATATTTTGTGCAGCCCAGCAAGAAAATTCACGTTTCACAGAAGCTACGTTGGTGGAGACAACGTGAGCTTTTATGCAAGGCGAAACCAAGTGTACGCAATAATTTGCCAGTACGCAATCGATTCAATAAAACAGCAGATAAGATTTTCTAATGACACCCATTACCTAACAGCATAGAAGTGCAGATTATTATTTATATTAACTTATTGATCTATTTTTATCCGGAGTTTGCCAACAACATCATCATCGCAATTGAAGAAGCAGCAGCATAACAACAACACTCCGTACCCAATAATAAGGGGGCTGGACAAAATAAAGTCGGTAGGGATTCACCGAAGATATTGATCTCGGAATAAGCAAATAAATAAACACTTTTGTTTTGCAGTGGTTCATCGGATTTGAAGAATAAGACGCAGTCAGACTGACGACTGCTGGAAAATTACTTATCTAACAAATTATTTGTTATAAAATTATTATAGAAAAATCATTTTATATCGGATAATAATAATAAGAAGAAGAAGAATAAGAAGAACAAGAAGGAAGGCAATCAATGAAATAATCTCGAAATAAATTAGAAATCTCCTGAGTTGGGGTTATTGACGGGTCTGAAGTTGAGACTGCGTTCGATGCGTCGATGGCAGTACACGATTCCAGCACACCTCTTCGGATTTCCACCTGAGCCCAGCACCATATTGATTCCAAGTTGTACAACGTGCAGGTTTCTCTCTCTGCACCTGGGACTCAGCATATGAAATTCAGCAACCAACGAAGCTCTTTGTTCCACAACTTTCGGTTGAATCAGTATTTTAAATTCTATTTTTTCCCCTGTTCGAAATCGTCTGCAAAGTAGCGGTTCTGCAGTTTCCGGTGGACGGGTTCTGCTAGGATAAGCGTGTAATTTGGAAGTGTGATTCGCGAATTTTTGGAGCAAGAAGTAGTTTATACAACACGAGTTTATTATAATTGTTTACGTTTGACTGCACCCACCGAATGACATGTTTTCGTGTTGTTTCTCTATCATTCACCTTAATCTGAACCAACTCATAGAAGATAACTGAAACCAAAACTGCGCCGTTATTATAAGGTTTAATTCGTGTATTTGTTGTATACATATGTGTAATATATTCTCAATACCTGTGTTTAACGTATATATATAGAACGTAAAAAGAATATCTTTGATTCTTTTATTATTATTTTTTTAATGGTATGTCGCCAGTTTTTATAAGTGATGGATGTGTCGCGTGCTTTAAAAAAGGGTTAAGTACATAAAACGTTAAGTGCCTAGACCCTCACAATGGAGATTCTCCATCGGAGAGGACCTAATTAAACTACATACCATAGAAAATGGAGGTTATTTCCACCAGAACGAAAAGAAAATGTTGAATATGAAGTCATTAATAGCAATTATTACGTCTGATATGCCCATGTTCGTACTCACCATCAGGCATAAAATTTATTTTCTGTTTTTTGTTTGTTAATTATCTTATTATTAAATGCTGCAGATCAATCGAAATGAATTAAATTATTAAATGTCTACTTTAAATCTCCAACGAATCTCAACCTCTAAGAAAACGATACCGCAAGCAGCCTTTACTTATTAGCAATGAACGATTTATTTAATAATTTAAATAATATTTAATAAATTTAAAAATAAAATGATTTAAAGAATTTCCAAGATGGCACCGGAAGTGAAAGTTAAATCAAAGCAGTTAAATTGTAATCCGTTCGTTCTCTCATTCGATCCAAAAGTAAATTTAACTATTTTTTGTGCCGCCATCTTTCGAACTTTAAGTTAACAGTTTTTCCCATCCGCGACATCTTGCGACCATTTTTTAAATCATGATCATTTGTGGTCATTTTAAAATCATTAAAGATGTCGTCATAATAATAATAATAATCATCATCATCGTCATCATCATCATCAGGTAAACCTCTGATGACCATAATCAGGAGAAATTATCCTTTAATAAATCGTTAACTTTTAACGTATTATTAGGCACAAGGCAACAATAATAATAATAGTAATAATAATAACAATAATAATAATAATAATAATAATAAATAATAGTAATAACAAAATTATCATCACCTATCATTATCAGTTCATTGAAGCTTTTATCCAAAATGTCTTGGTTAGCAATTACATTTAAGGAAACACA
Organism: Hirudinaria manillensis; assembly: GCA_034509925.1. Lineage (NCBI taxonomy): Eukaryota > Metazoa > Annelida > Clitellata > Hirudinida > Hirudinidae > Hirudinaria > Hirudinaria manillensis. Next base: position 5,445,832 of record CM067527.1, read on the forward strand.
AAAATAAAACAAATAGTTATATTTAAATTTAAATGAAAAAATAATTCTAAAAATTCAGAGTAAAAAGTTTGAAATTTCATCAAAGAATCAATAATGACTTGTGCACACTTCAGCTTCAAATGCTGATTTTATTTAATTGACCATTAAGAACACTGCATGTCATAAATGTAAATTGCTGTTTACTTTGTCATAACATAACAGAATGGAATTAGAGTCAATTAGTACAAACAATTCCACCAAACATATGCCACTCTAACAAACCGAATTATTATTATTATTATTATTATTATTATTACTATTATTACAATAATGTGCAAATAAATGCTTCATCTCATGACATTGAATCAGCAATTGGCACGAGCAAATCATTCCACATAAAATGCAATTAACGAACCTGCACTTTGTCGAGCATGTAACCAGCCGTGACCATACCCAAGCCCCCGATTATGTAAGGAAAGAAGACTTCTATGCTGGTTTTCAGCCAACTTTCTTTAGTTTCAAATTTGATCTCCACTGACTCCTTGCTACTGGAATCATTATCTATCAATGGACTCGTTTGATCATCATCGCCATTCACGCTTTGATCTTCGGGGACTAAAAGTTTAAAAAGTACCTTTCAAAAGTGATACTAAGGATGATATTATAAATGTTTGAAACATGAGATCAAGAAAATTATGGCACAAGGCACCTCTAACGGTGTGCATGTATCAATTTAGAAATTAAATATTTTAGTATTACTTCTTTTTAAAAGTATTTAATGCAACGCTCTCAAAGAACACATTTTTGTGGTGACCTACAAATCTAAAAAACAGGCACAAAAATAACAAAAACTCACTGGAATGTTCTATTTGCTTATCACAGTTGGCATCACATGCTTCATTGACGTAAGTGCTTGGAAACACATCAACAGTTTTGTGGTTTTCCAAGGAATCACCATTTGAAGTTAAGATAATGTCTTCTTCAAAGCATAGCTTCACCTGATCATCTTGAGGTGAATTTGAAATAACAAAGGCAACTTTCATTTGAGACATCTGTTTTAACAATGCCAACGATCGTTTTTGTCAATGTTGTACTCTTTTCCTAAATAAAAAAATTTTGCAGTAATATTTTGTTATCAGAGTTTATTATACTGGGTGATTACGATCATTTACCGATTTTGATATAATTACAAAATATAAATCAAAAAATTTAAATATGTAAATTTATTCCGTTATTTATCTACAAAATCTTTAATTTAAACTTGAGTTATTGAAAAATAAACACGGTCCGTCGGCGAGCGCATATGCTCACCTTTAGAAATGTAAACAAACATTTAAATTGGGTTGTGCAATTTCTTTGACGTGGCTATAAACTCATTAAATGATTAATTTCATTGTGCATAATTTATCCAAATAGAAATCATATTTGTAATTTTTTAGAATTAAAGTTGGTTTTAATTAAATATGGTTCATTGACAGCATCTTTCCTCCTTACGGAAACAATTACTCGCTGGCGCCGAAGAGATTCAATATCACAAATATAAGAAACGCAGGCTAAGAATTTAGTTTCCTCATTGTTAAGAGCGTAAATTACGAACTCGAAAATAAATGATGGCAGCACGGATTCCAATCCCGATGCAGGGCACAGTTCTAATCACTCAGTGAAAAGATAACCGATGTTGATAAACAGCATAGATTGTCAAAAGTGAAGCTTTAAAAAGAGTGGAAGGTGACGGTCCAGTGTCAAATGTTGAGCATGTGTGTAAGAATGTGCGTTCTTGATCCTAAGAGATTCCAAGGACTTCCAATCTTCACCCTTAAATTAAATTAAATTAACCTCAGGGCTTGATAAACACATATAACTTTATAGGCAAATTTTATTTACTCCGTATCCGCTTTCATATCTATATGGAAACTCAGTAAATTGACTGAAAAATACAAATGTCAGATCAGGATGTAATTGACCGATACATCCTGAAGCAATTTCACCGAAAGTAATTATTTCAAGGGAAATATTCCAATGAAGTAATGGAATTAAGGATATTATAGATTAGATTTAATTTCATTGCAAGTGAGCTATATTCATCTTAACTAAATTTAAGATTATTTAAAAACATAATATAGAAAAATATAAAGATCCATATGAGAGACTAATAGGTTTCTGAGAAAGCGTCTATCTAATTAGCGAATCCAAGCAGTGAATTGTAAAGAAATTTACTAATTGGGGTAAAAGAGGTTGACATAGAGTCGGGTGTACACTTTGATTGTATACGCTCTATCATCTAATGATCTCTTTTTTTTTACTTTTCAACACTTTGATTCGAATGTATATTCCTCACTTATCGAGAATGCAATCTTTGAGTGATCAATCTTTTGAAGGCATCAAACATGTGGCGGGTAAAAAAAAAACATTAATGGCCTTCCCTCAAAAATCGGAAGAGAAAGAGACCCAGAGGGAGAGAAGCCTATCGTCGAATTAAACGGCAAATCAAGTTGACGGGGGACCATACATGTCCTCTGATTTGAAGGCATTCACAAGTTTCTGATAGTGTTTCTAATTTCGATCTCCATTAAATCTTCGAAAAGCTAAAGTAATGTTCGAGTAATGTGTGGTGACATCAATTCTATATTTAAATTAACGTAATAAAATTGTTTATAGAAGAATAAATCACATAAACGCAATAACAATTTCCTGTAGAAATCGTTTTACGAAATTACACAAATACACAGACATTTCTGAGATGTAATTAATAATTCTGCAATTTTCTTACTCAGATATTCCAAGTAACATTTGCTTAAAGTAGAAATGGCACCTAGCAGCCTCAGCTTCAATCGAGGCGTCAGCTTGTGAACAGAATGAGGCTTTAAAATGAACCTTTGATACCAACAGCCTTTATATGCATCACCGTATTATTTAGGTTGGTTTCTCTTGAAACTAATTAAAAATCGTATGACTTTCGATCAAGTGCTAATTATGCCTATTTAAGTTTTATTTAAATGATAAATTTGAAGCGAATCACGAAATAAATTTAACGTTGATAAAAACCTCCAAGAATAATTTTAAGAATTATGGACTCAAAACCTGTCGAGACTCCACCTTATCCTCAGCCTGAATATCCTGTTCAACCATCCTACCCACCTCCAAGTTATCCTGCCCAAACGACGTACGTGGTTCAACCAGTTGCCAATCAACCACTTTATGTGCGAAGTGGACAATACGTGAACTTCACCGGAGCCATCTTGTTGTCTTGTTTCGTCTACTGGTGTTGTGGAGCTGTCTTTGGACTTATTGCTTTCATATTAGCTCGTAAGTTGCGTTAAATTACACCTATTACTTAATTTAAATTGACATTGATCTCAATAGCTATTGCCAATATAATAATTTTGACTTTTGATTGAAATAGATGTTATTCAACTAGTTGAATCATCTTTTAATTAATTACTTTTATCATCTTAGTATTCAATAATAATTTAGTAATTAATACTTGATAAAGTACCAAAATCATTTACAATAAAAATCTTTGAAACAGTGGTGGGTCAGTCCTCAGCTTCCAATGGCGACGTTCAATCTGCAAGACCCTTGTTGATCAGTTCTTATGTCATGTCGGCTATTGGCATCGTATCTGGCATCATTTTGATTATCATTCTTTCTATTCTCATAACCGCCAATGTCAGATATTGTTCAGTATATGGAGGCTGCTATTAACTATTAACAAATGTTTGACTTCATATGGAGCTGTTTTCTTTTCTCTAACTGCCGGTTTACTTTTTTATATTTTTTCGTTTGATGGAATTGGATCTCCTTTCATGTTTTCCTACATCATCGACACTTTAAAATTTCCATTTCAAATCAAATTTAGATTTATTGCAAGTAAATTTGATTTTCACTCACGAAGATCCAAAGTATGTTTTGATGATGTGTACTTTTCATTTGGAAGAGATTTTCAGATGCCTTCATTTGCATCTTTTTGAATAAATCAAAATATGCAACAAATTGTTCAGTTTCGGCAACTAAAAACCCAAAAATCAAAGTGATATTAAAATTTATATGCAACCACGGAATGTCTGATTATGCCTATGCTTTTTTTATTGGAATGAATTTCCGGCAGTTTAATTTATCCCGAACTGTTCGGATTATAAATTAATTTTAAAGAATTTTTACCATTTATCTCTTTATGATGTTATGCAGCAATCTGTTTATGCAAAATAATAATAATAATTATAATAATAATAATAATAATAATAATAATAATAATAATAATAATAATAATAATAATAATAATAATAATAATAATAATAATAATAATAATAATAATAATAATAATAATAATAATAATAATAATAATAATAATAATAATAATAATAAGGAGAAGAATTTATTAATGTCCTTAACCACAGCTTGGAGTTAAATAACGGTCTTTTATCTGATTAGCGTGATATCCATTTTTAAATAATTTTGTTTGTAGTGCGCGTTCATTGCAAAGCGACTTTTTATAATTAAAATCGCATTCATGATTTATCACTGATAAAATTAAATTTTAAAGTCTGAAAATTTTCTTCCAAAAGAGAAGTAATTAGGATTCCTAGTCAGCATCTGAGCATCCTGCCCTTTAGCTTCACAAGAACAAACATATGGCGCCCATCAGAAAGCCTAAATTATGGATCATCCCATTATTTGGCCGTATTTAGAATACTGTTGAAACACACAAAACTAAATAAATAATTAAAATTTATTTTCACTAAATTCTCATTCGATTCGCAATCAGGAGCGCATCGTGAGGTTCCTCGATAAAAGCAAAAGACGAAAGGCCGGGTTGTCTAGAAATGAAACAAATCGTTGTATATTTTGTCGTAGTCATTGTTTGTTGCTGGTGCCATCGCAGTGCGGAAGCAGGTAACTCGTAAACTGAAACTGCTGCAATACATTTCTATTTCTGTGACGAGAAGATAGATGTGCCCAGATAAAATATGAAATGCAATTGAAATTGTTCTCTTTTATATGCCTACGATTACGGTGATTAATAAAATTAAACAAATAAATGATACACTTAACACCCTAACTAATGTCAAAGGCGACCGAAGGTATGATCTAATCTTGATTTGGCTAAAATCGCACTAAGATGCAATTTCAAACTAGAATTAAACAAATCTGAATTATTTCTCTTTAATTTACTTTGTGGTTTTCTAATTCATTGGTAATTATTCTTTAAAAATATATACACCGTGCCGAAATGCAAGAATTGCTGACAAATTTTTACGAAGAAAAAACAAATAAAGCACTTTTAGCCAAGTAAATCATTCTAAACTAGCATTAGATTCGTGCATGACATTTTCACTACACAATTCATTGCTGCAAGAAAATAAATCACGATGTATTAAGATTCCTCGGAGACTTTAGATAGACAAGCAAGAAATGTTCTACTTCCAATGGTTTTGTTTGATTTCGCTTATCTGTCCCAGCCAGAGGCAAATTTGTCTCGATCGACAGAAAGAAGATAACGCATCGTATGAATGCATCGGCTGTTTGCGAAGAGTTCGATATCGACGAGCACATTCATCATAATTAACATGCCCGGGCCTAACAGTTGATCTTAAGGGAGCAAGAATTTATTCAAATAAAACCTAAATCCATGTGGCAATGCGCATGACCCTCCACCACGCAGACCGAACGGAAACTATTACTTTAATTATTTTAAGAAATGATCAACGTTAGAAAATTTTAACAATCATTTCCAGCAAGCAGAATATCACTTGAGTTTGGACCGTGGAGTGAATGGAGTGCATGCAACGGAACCATTTGCGGAGGTCTCGGGACAAAGAAGAGGATCAGAAGATGTTTGGCAATGAGCTGTCCAGATGAAGTCCAGGAAACTGTTTGTCACTATGAAAATGAAAGCTGCAGAGGTCACAAGAAATGCTGATACTTTCCCAACAGCAAATGACAATTTAAATCTCATTTGCAAAGGAGTGGCAGATTGGTCCGAATGGTCGGAGTGGTCGTCGTGCTCGCCATTTTGCGGAGAGGGCATCAAAGAAAGGACGCGCAGTTGCCATGTGAGCTACTCTGTCAAGGAGGAAAACATTTCTAATGCAATCACTTCTGAAGATCTAGGCATGGAATGTACAGGGAAAGCAAAAGAGATTCTTCCATGTATACTCAGACATAACTGCAGAGGTGATGAAGATTACCTCGATAGGCTTGACATTCACAATTGCATTATCAATTTTAAATATGAAAAACAGAAATTTCCAACAAAAATCTAGGCAAATGCAAAATATTAATTATGGATAACATTTGTTGCAGTCGACGGCCATTGGTCAGAGTGGTCTAAGTGGGATATTTGCGATGCCCCTCCATGCTCCAGTGAAGTAGGACAACAAGTAAGGTACAGAAGGTGCACAAATCCAAGGCCAATGTTTGGAGGTAAAAGATGTCATGGATCTCCAATGGGAACCAAGCCCTGTTTCAATAATGAATATTGCTCAGACCCAGGTTTTTAATAATTTATGATAACTCAATTATTCTCAATTAACTCCTGGACAGAAAGCAAAAAAGCTGAAAGCAAAATTAAATTCAACTCCAAATTTCTGAATTTCCGTGCTCGATAAGTACACGGGCAATGGTGCAGCTGGATGCCTTGGTCGAGATGCGAAAATCAGGTCCAGAAAAGGTCAAGGCTGTGCAGGTGCCCCAATGCAGTTAATAGTGGAAGAGATTGTGAAGGTAATACAAATGGAACATACAAAATTATACAATTCCTGTTAAAATGTCTGTTGCTTTAAGGTGCCACAGAAGAATTGCAGGCATGCAACTGAATGTATGGCCTTTGCAGTTTGTTTAACAAGACATTTGAAATAATTATAAAAAGAACCAATTGCAAGTCCTGTTCAATATAGTACATAAAATGCGTATTGCAAAACTCAATCTCTAGCTGAAAATGCCAAAGATTAGACCCAAGCAAAAGGATCCAGACAGGTAAATGTGGTTCCTACTGTGATATTTCATCTGCAACATACAAACATCAGCTTATGTAATTCAATAGAAATCAAATAAACAAATTCCAATACGGTATTGGCGATACCTTTTCGATCAAAGATGGAAGCTTTTTCGAGAAATCTTGCTTCACTTTCTTTTGAGTTTGAGTTACTTTTGCTTGAATGGCTTTCCAGTTAATTTGAACCAATCCTTGACTCTGAGCCAACTGTTAAGAAATGAATAATCTACAAATCATTCTTCAAATGCTGAAAACATGACAATAATGTTACGAAATTCAATGAATGGCTCAATAATAGCTTATTAAAAAAGTAACAATCTGACTTATACATTACAAAAAAAATAGAATTGCTTTAAATAAATAAGATTCTCTGGCTTTACATGCAGCCACCGATAAAGGAGCAAATGTTTTTGAATATTCGAAATACCCATAAGCCAACCATAACTGTAAATAAGAACCTGCAACATAATTATACTTCCTCCAACTGCAACAAGAACAATTCTTCCAATCTTTCCTGCCACATACCCAGTAAGCCTGGTGATAGAATTTTTTAAATAATAATTTGAAATTATTGGGATAATAGAATCGAAGTCTGCTAACCATCCTGAAATGCCACCTACTACTATTTGCTTAGTTGGTGAGGATGAGCATATATCACCCCAAACATTCTCTATGATAGCAGGATTATCAGGACACAACATATGTACAGTCCTCGTCACTAGACTTAAATCTATATCGACGTCTGGTTTGTCAACCTGTACATCCTCCTCCTTTTGGTCTGCAAACACACAAATATATAATAAACGTTAATAAATTAACATTTCTAAAGTCTTGCCTGAGGTCATCTGGCCTGTATACAGAGATGGAGTTTCAGCCGAATATATAACGTCTGAAAAATAAAAAAATCATAAGAAATAAATCATACAAAAATATATATTCTTCGCAAAATGGGCAATCCATTGAAGTTAAACGGTTAAATCTCACAATCAAATTTAGATATATCCAATAAAGGAAAAACCATAACCTTACGGGCTGTTCCTCCAATATAAATTACTTCGGTGAGAGACAAGATAAACACAAATAGATTTGGTATTCCAAAAGTATTTAATAATAAATAACTTAAAAAGTTATTCACACTTTAGAAAATAATTTTTAACACAATTTTTACACGATTTTAATGATACTAAAATTATTTTGGCAGAGAAATAATCTCATGAAATTTTTTTATGTATATTTGATGACATAAAAATTTTCAGAAACAATGGGGTATGAGAGGAAGCAGCTGAGTTAGTCTGAGTTGGAGGTAATAAAGTCATCCATCTGCATTTCAACTTCCAAGGCTACTATGTTAATGAGGAAGGAAATATTAAAAATTGCAGGGACAAGAGAGAATAAATCCGCCTTAGGATTGGGCTACTTGAGACCCTTTTTTTGTTTCTCGTTAAACCGGGGGTAGGCAAAACAGTTTGCCATTAGGACATTTCAGTATTTTGAGAAGGCACGCCAGGCCGAATTGCTAATCAACTGGTATGAGGGGAAGATGGGATTGTCGTATGCTGGAGTTATTGTCGATATAGTGCAGCAGCTCTAGGCAACATCCAATAACAAAATGTCGGAAGACACCAATTTAGATTTCAAAGCTTGACAACTTATATTTATTCAGCGAAACCTAATGATAAACTTTGACAACGGAAGCCTTCATATATTATTACATCTGGGGCAATTTAACCAGCAAATAACTTAAGAATTAATATTTTATTGAAGAATTGATGAAAGTGCCAATTGTTTTTATTCCACAGCCTGGATTGTCGCTGCCATTAACATTAAGATTACTTCAAATACTTGGATCCCACTTCTAGTGCAAGAGATTATGTTTTAAAAATTTATTTCTTAAAAACTACAAAAATTACATGTATGGAAGTCTTGCGTCCGTTATTTTGGACCAGCAAAACATCAATTTGCTTTTTCCGGGAGTGCTTTGTGCTTCATCATGTCAGTACTGAAAAATATTTTTGGGAAATTTAAATATTTCTTAAACATAAGCAATTTCAAGGATGCCTTATGATAACATAATATTCTATTAAATAAACATTATTTGTTAAAAGCAAATATGCAGTATCTTTGAGCATTTGTACATGAATGTGTTTGTTGACCAGTTTGCCCAGCCAGTAGTGAAATTAATGATCTTTTCAACAGTACATGAGCTCAATTTATATGTCAGATTGAAATGATGATGCATTATTATAACTAACACATCATAATCATTATCATTGTTAATGATGATATGATTGCACCAACAAGTGCTCACCTTTCACTTAAAGCATGCATGGCGTTCATTTCTAAGCTATTTATTGCTATGTCTTTATCGCAACCAATAGTCATAATTTTTCCAAGTTGTACGTGATTACAACTGACTTTTTTCTTTAACAACTAATTAGTACATAAAATACTACGAGATCAAATAAAAATATAAATGAAAATATTTTTTTTAAAAGAAAAATTCATAAAATTTTCAGACTTTAATCTATCTTAATAACTGCTTAGAATCGAAACATGACGGATGCAAACATCTCAGAACTCGTGCTCAATCCTCAACCACTTATGAAACAACCCAACAAATATGCCGCTCAAACTATGCATATGGTTCAACCAGTTGCCAATCAATCATTTTATGCGCAAAGTGGATTACACGTGAACTTCGCCGGAGCCATATTGTTGTCTTGTTTCGTCTACTGGTGTTGTGGAGCTGTCTTTGGACTTATTGCTTTCATATTAGCTCGTAAGTTGCTTTAAATTACACCTATTACTTAATTTAAATTGACATTGATCTCAATAGCTATTGCCAATATCATAATTTTGACTTTTGATTGGAATAGATGTTATTCAACTAGTTGAATCATCTTTTAATTAATTACTTTTATCATCTTAGTATTCAATAATAATTTAGTAATTAATACTTGATAAAGTACCAAAATCATTTACAATAAAAATCTTTGAAACAGTGGTGGGTCAGTCCTCAGCTTCCAATGGCGACGTTCAATCTGCAAGACCCTTGTTGATCAGTTCTTATGTCATGTCGGCTATTGGCATCGTATCTGGCATCATTTTGATCGTCATTCTTTCTCTTTTTATTGGCTTTGCTGCCGAAGTATGCTCTCCTGATAATTGTTGATCGCTCAGACAAATTTTTCGTAATTCTGATTTCGAGAAATTGTTTACGTTTTGTAAATTCTTCTGAAATAAAATGGATGTTCTTTTTGTTTTGAGATTTCGTTGAGTTGGATGAGATGAGAGCAATTAATTACAAGGATGTCCAGCGCAATGACTTCATTTTTTCCTCAGTTACCATCCATTAAGGAGATTCGTGAGATTTTGTCGTTTATTTCTTTAATAATTCAACTAAAATTATGTTGAAAATTTTATTCGAAAGAAATAAATTTATCGAGGTTTATTTGCAACATTTTATTGTCCAAAATTCAACGGGGTTGCAGATTTCATACAAATATTAATTAGATACATATTTATAACAATTAAAATATTTATTTTGTTCAAGATTTGTTAAAAACAAAAGATTGTTGACAAAAAGATTGAGGTACTTTGACAAGGTGTATTTATGCGCATGAAATAGTAGACCGCATTACATATACCTGGATCTATTACAGGTGTAACATGTTTTCGATTTAACAACGGGCAAGTAGCTATGCAAAAGCAACAGCATCTAACCCTCGTGGGATATTCGGCGGCTCCCGTCAAGGGAGAAGGAATTCATGGCACGATTTCAACACAAAAAGTCGATTTCAACATTCCTATAATCATCTCATGTTTCGTATATTGGTGCTTTTGCCCGGTATTGGGCTTAATCTCCTTTATCATTGCAGGTGAGTTAAATATTGCAATGGTTTCATTGATGCAAAAGATGAGAATTATTGTCAGATTTGCCATTAAAATGTTGATTAATTTTTCAAAAGTAAGACTTCTTTCTAACTACAAGTGGTTCATCTCTTTTAGAAGGTACTTTCTAAGCATCTGCTTTTCTAATGGTACATGAGAATTAAACTTTTAACAACTTGCAACAAATAATTAATTAAATAAGTATCTAATACATAAAAAAGAACGTAACATTTAGGCTCTATTCCCTGGGTAATGTTTACATTTTGATCTCTCAAAGTTGTATCATTATTTTGACCATAATATGTCAATTTCGAAAAAGTATATATAATATTTAATAAGGTATACATTATTTAATAAAATTTCAGTTGCTTTTGCATAGTCAGGATGATTTTCTTTAATATTATTCAATATTATGATTTTGATTTCTATCGTAATTAAATAATTAATAATGAAAGACATTTAAATGCATTTCTACAATAACAATGATAATAATAATGGTTGTTAATATTATATAATGGTTATTATATAATTAGCATTATATAATAATAATAATGATAATAAGCCATTAATAATAAAGATGCTGTCCTTATAATAATGTCAGTGATGATCCTATTTTCAGCCGTTGGAAAATGGGGGACATCTGATGGTTATTCAGAGAGATTACGAGCAGCTTCTTTGTACCTCAGCCTGGCAGGATATTTGTGCGGGGTCATCCTCATCAGTGTAATCTTGATCGTGGCCTTCGCCCACAGGGGAAGTGATATTTACGTCAGACCACCCGGAGAAGAGTCGGGAAAGTATTGGATTTCCCAAGCATGAAAGACTAAAAAAAAACTCTCAACAATAATCCTTCGACAGCTTCAGCGATCGGTTTTTTTATAACTATATTTTATAAGGGTTGGGAAAGAAGAGGATAGGGCCTTGGCATCCCCGTGATGTATGAAGAACCAAATTTATAATAGAATCTCCCTGGCGAACATTCCATCCTCTCCAGGTCGATTATTAGTTTAGGCTCCAACGTGCCAAAGGTGCCTCTGAAGATTATTTTTAAACGGTTGAACCATAGTTCACATTTTTGTTTGATTTCGATCCTTTAACTGTTTTATTTTGTTCACAAAACAAAAATTAACATACTTTTTTGCCTTTGTTGTATTATAATTTCGGATTATTGACCCTGTTTTTTGAAAGTGGGTCTTGATGTGAGTCATACTTAAAAATGGTTTCGAAGTTGTTGCTTAGAGGTCCAGGTATCTGGAAGTGAAGTAGCTGCAAGAGACACATTCACCTTCTCTGGTTCAATTTTATTTATTTCAATCTCAAAAGGGGGATCAGTAGTATACATTTGTAAGAACAGTGTTAATTAATAACGCAAAGATATTTCGTACGACAATTTAAAACGTAAGATGTCTACAAAGTAATAGAACAAGATTTATCCTGTGTCCAGATATCCTTCCTAGGATTATGCCTGCAAAAAAATGTTATAAATGATTTAATTAAATATACTGAAAATACTTACTATAATTGTATGACTACAATTGCAATCATTAAAAGAAGAAATGCATTACTTTAATTATTACATATATTAACTAAAGATTCAGACAGCTATTCCGTTATAAAGAACTCTATTATCCTAAAACTTCATTGAAAGTCCTCAGAATACCAACCCAATCTGTTCATGTGTAACTTGAATTATATTTTTCCATATTTAAACCCGCATATTCGCATGTGAGATATTGGACCGGTATGGAGTAAGGGGTAGGGGATCCAGGGGTTGAATTTGAGAGCCGAAGCAATGAAGGCTTTATATATCAATGTCAGTGAGGACTATTGCAATACCCCGAATGACGTTTTAGATTAATTATCAAGCATTTGTCGGAATATTTGTTTAAGATTACATATATATAACGACTTCATTGAATATATCATTGAATATGCCATTGGATATATCGTTGAATATGTCATTGGATATATCGTTGAATGTATCATTGAATATGCCATTGGATATATCGTTGAATGTATCATTGAATATGCCCTTGGATATATCGTTGAATGTATCATTGAATATCTTCTGCAAAGTCCCACGAAAATGAAGACCAACAGTATCGTTATCATGGACGCAATTCTTGCACGTCTTGCTTGGAGTCCGCCACGCTGATGTTGTGGACGGCTGCAGGTTCTGCACGATTTTGTGCAGTTTTGTTTAAATAAGTTATTATTCAGTGAATTTAATAGAATAAATGATCATCAATTCAATTCAGAATGCCGTGAGATAAACTGACGCATAATTGCTAGGATAGGATGAACTTTTTAATGTCTACGAGGGAAATGCTTGGAAATGGATTTATTGGCTCAAAATTAAACGAATTATGAAGTGCCAGGCTGCCAGTTCTATTCTTGTATTCGCTCATCTTTTGTGGATTTGTCGTTGTCAGTTGAATTTAAACTTGAATGCGTGAGTTATTCCTTATTCTTTTCGCTAATAGATAATAGATTTAACATTTATTTCTTGCTCCATTATAGCGGATAATCCTATTACATAAAATATTAATAAATAAAATTTTATTCCTTCAAATCTTTTCTTTGCTTCAAAACATTGAGATCGAATGTGATAAAAGAAATTGGAGAAATGATAAGGAGAAATTTAAAAGACTGATAGCGAATGAAATTTCATTTTTCATTTCAACACCCAGATTGAGTTTTGAACATCATTTAAAACAAATAACCTCCTTTTTAAATGAAAATTACGCCTATTATGAATCAAGGGCACTGCTTTTACCATTATGCCATTTATCAACATTACACCTCTTACGACCACTATTTACAATGTCAATCAAGTACATTATGAAATCAACATTAATATCTTGTTACACTTATAATATAATATGCACAATATATACATTGTTAATACAGACATTAGAAACATGTTTGAAGAATGAGATGGTATGAGTATATGCTGCACTACGACCACAATTCTTGAATAACTAAAAAATATTTAAAAAAAACATTTCAAGTAATTGCAGACTATAAATGCGCAGTCATTTGATGTTCCAGTTAATAATATTATTATAGCAGGACTTTAAGATTTTACTTTTAAATGTTGGTTTAATTGGTTAATTTCTTTAATTGGCACAGCATTCAGTATTGGGCAGACGAATTTGGGAAGAACATTCTCGAAAGAACATCAAAAGCCGCTGCTGTTCTGGACATAAGAACGGTCAAACATTCAAGTCATATTTGCTTCTTTCCATTGAAATTTCTTGTCATTTACGAACAAGCGGTTCGAGCGGTAAATCATTTTGAATCAGAAACTGAATTGAAAAGAGGGTCTTCTGCTGTGATGCAGACAACAATGCTGATGATGATGATGACGACGACGATGATTTTCATAACAGACAGTCGTCATTATCATCAACAGCAGCAGCATTGTTGTGGAATCACGTAATAAATGTAAATAAATGTCTTAACCGCACACACAGATAAACAGCGCTCAAAATCAAAAGTCTTGTTCATGTTTTGCAACTTTTCCAGTCAACAATACTTAACTTCGTAACAGGATTATTTGCTGATGGACGTCAAAGTCAACAAAATCGATGGAAGCGAGATGTTGAATGAACTTAAGGGCAAGTTGGAACACATGCTGGGCAAGAAGGTCCAATCTGTCCACGTGAGATGATTATTTAGAAATTAAAACTAATTAATTCAGAACTAGTTTCAATTAAATATTTAAATGATATTAACAATTCAATAATTTAATTTTATTAATCTGCTTCAATTCAGTTGAAATGGAAAGCGTGAAAAGCAATTACTTGAGTATTCACTAGTGAATGGACTTTGTGTCGGACGCCTGCGTACAACGACCGTTGTGCAACGGGTTGCTGTCCTGCAATCGTGGACTTTAGGACTGCCTGTTATTCTATGCGATGATGACGATGACTTTGTGACGGCGACGACGATGATAATGATGATAATATGATTTACGACGATGATAATGATGATAATATGATTTACTCAGTTGTTCACTCGCGGATGAATTAATTCCCCTTCGGAAGAATTGTTCCATTTCGAGATGTCACAAATATACGTCAATGAAAGATTAAAAATTAATAATCAGAATAATTCTTAAATATTTCTTTGTTTCTCTTAGCTTGGTTTGTATTCTACAAATCTATTTTAGTCGGTTTGTTGTAAATTTTTAATTAAGGATATAATTTGTTATTATTACTTTATGGACGTTACGAGGGATATTCTGATATTTATTGAAAACATAAACACAATATTAGATCAGTGGGACCAACTAGTAACATGAAATAACTGTAATTATTACCATATTATTCATGAAGAAATTAAAATTAAATATTTATTTTCAGAATCTGGTCAGAGTCGCAGAAAAAGCATTCACAAGGCACACGTTCGATAAACAGATACAAGTGATCCTATATTTGATTCTCATTTAAATTTCGACTTGTGTATTTATTGAGATTAATTATTCAAACTTAAAACCACAAAAATATAAATAACACTATTGAACTTTACTATTAGGCAGAATGAGGCTCTAAGGTTACGACAGTAGCACGAGTTTTGGACGGTTATCTGAAGGAATGCGGCACATTATTATGGTTCAAATGTTTATTTATTTATACCATAATTATATTTTCACTTAGTAATATTTAAATAGATTTCTGGAGAAAAATGGACTAAAATAAACAAAATTGAACGCGAATGAAAAGTCCATTTGACGTTGTTCAGAGGCATTTCAATGATTGAAGATTATTATGACAGCGGTCATAAAGTCTGTCTAGTATTATAAAAGAATCCTTATTTAATAAGCGATTGCACAATTTTGTCGTGAAAGTTAATCTTAACAGACAAGGGATTAATGAAACCTCTTAGCTGCATGAAGGAAGGACGAAAGCATTTAAATCATTTTTGGATAATTCAAGAGAAATGGTTCATCTCTGGAAAAGAGATGTTATCAGATTTAGGAGTTATTGATCCATAGAAGCACGAATTACACATCGTGAAGATATTAAAGAAGAAATGAATTCTTTCACTTGAAGCTTCAGGGAAAGATGCTCTTCGATTGAATGGACGTAATCTGATCTTTTAGTCAGTCTGTGATATGCCAATAACTTCGGAGATGCGCATTTGAAGGTTTAGTAAGCAACAGCCTAAGCCTTTCTCGATCGATGCAGACAAATAGGTCCGATTTAACGAACGGTGGTGAATTTTGTCTTTTTTTTTCTGCTCATGTAAATTTAATTTGTGAGGTCCATTAGGCTTTCAAATATTGGCTTGGTGCCGGAGAACTACCCGTTCATATTTCAAATGAAAGTTTGGAAATGGATCCATCACTGTTTGAACTGTTACATTTAGTACGAAAGAAGAATTCATCAAAATATGTCGAAACGTATAATATCTCCTACCTTTTTAAGGCGTAATTCCGAAGCGACAATGTTATCTTTCTTCCTTTAAGAAGATACTTTCTTCAACCACATCTCGAAAGTTCAAAAGCTACTCTTCCCATAGAAAAATTTCAATCATCCGATTGAAAATGTACCTGGATTGCTTAGAAATGGAATATTTTCCATTGTCATTTAATATTCTGGCTTTTCAGAAACTGGAAAAACTCTGAGCGAAACCTGGGAATAATTTGAAAGGCAATACCAGATTGAAAACCTATTCGTAAACGCACTTCAAAAGAGATGCGGTTGCGCACATTGTTAACTTTACTTTTTGTTTATAGTTTAAAATCTTCTTTTATCGGAAATAATAAAAAAAAAATATACTTTAAATCCACGTGGTGGCTCTAGGGTTTCAATTTTTTTTAACATTTTGCTTTTGATCATAAATTTTAAAAAGTTCTTGTCTATAATTTTTGAAACTGATGTCTTCTAACGGCTAATGAACTTCTACGCATAATTGTAATAATTGATTTAGAACCCATACATAATAATAAACACATTTGTAATTAAAAAACCGTGATTGTCGTTTTCTTACATTTAGTAAGAGGGTGTTGTTAAAGACGCTTATTTGTACAATTTGATACCATTCGAAAAGGCAGGCAAAATTTTAACCGAAACAAGTCTCATTGTTTATAACTTAATTTTCGGAAATAGAAAACAATTTTAAAGGCCCATAAACATCGAGGTGGAAGTTGAAAGATAAAAACATTTTACAGTTTCGATACTACAATTCGAAGAAGTTGAACACGTCAGAATTCGAGCTCGTTCACGAAGAGCGCTTCAACAACATTCCAGTCAATCTGACACACAGCACAGTACACGTTCCCACGAACGTATACAACGAATGTAATCACAGGTTCTCTATTTGAAAATGATTTTTTTTAAAATCCAGCTACCGCTTGCAGCTGCCGTCATCCTCAACGGGGTGGCATGGAGTAATTCCCTCAACGCTGCCTTTGTCGAGAACCACTTAAATGACCCCACCCTTACCTGGCAATACTTCTGCAGTGCCAGCGGTTTCCTCAGGAGCTATCCAGGTATTTGTCGATTTATTTGACCTTCGATCTTTTCCTCACGGAAAGTTTCATTCAAGGTACAAAGTGGAGGACAAACCTTTATACCGATGAAACAGGTGTCGACACCTTTGACTGCAGGGTTCGCGACTGGTATAACCAAAAGAACCGAGTAAAATATTCGTAGCCGCCATAACAAAATAGATTGATTGCATGTTGAACAGGTATTTACAAGCAGCTGCTTATCCAAAAGATTTGGTAGTTCTTTTGGACTCCTCGGGAAGCATGAGGGGTCTGAGGATTCAAATTGCGAGGGCAACCGTCGAAAAACTTTTGGACACTTTGAACGATGACGACTTTTTCAATATCATTCAGGTTCATTAAAATTGCATTGGGAAATGTCAATTAATTATCTCAGCCAACTAATAAATTACCTCATATAGTATTCAGACACTCCGAAATACATCAATTCCTGCTTTAATGGAACTTTGATCCAAGCAACTGACAGCAATAAAATCGTAGGTTTATAAATTTTATTCATGCGTGTTGGAGAATTGATTTTCGAATTCCAACGCTTTCAGAAAGCCAAAGCAGCTTTGACGGAAGTGAAAACACAAGGGATTGCTCATTTGAATCTGGCTCTTATCGAAGCATTCGAACTTTTCACTAGTGTAAACACCATCCGTTCTTTAGCTTCTTCTACTTGATGCTTAAGCAATAAAATGTTGACAGATGGAAGGATACAAGAGAGGAGCTATGTGCAACAAAGCCATCATGATCGTAACTGACGGTGCCGTCCAAAACTACGAAGAGGTTTTTGCAAAGTACAACCCTCCGCGCAAAAATGTTCGATCGGTTTTTCTCTGAAGATATTCGTGCCAATAATTACATAGGATTACTTTATTAATTACATACATTGACGCATGGAATAATTTGTTTATATTACTGAAGGCAATTCTAAAAGCAATTGTAGGGATAATAATGATAATACATTAATTAGTACCGATATGATTGTAATAGTTATTGCAATCATAATAACAAAAGCAGCAATAATTATAATAAGAATAACATTAAATAATAATAATACGTTGTTGCTTTGGGCAGATAAGAGTATTCACTTATCTCATTGGTCGTGAAGTCGGGGATTCGAGAGATGTTCGATCGATGGCTTGCAAAAACAATGGTGAATCACTTCGTAATTCGTAAACAAATATTAATTTATAATATAATAATTTATTTTAAAAAGTTAAATTAATTATTCACATTTAGACTGGCCGATTAAAATTAATTTGTTTAAAACTTTAATAAGAAATATATTTCTCGTTGAAAAATCTTGCTTGGAAACAAGGTGTTGGCTGATTTGTTTGACACCCAACGATTTCTCAAACGTTCTCTGTTCTTCAAATAAGCAATCCTTTCTTTACTAGGCAGACCAATTCCTATTTTTATTTAACCGCTCTGAATATTCATGGATTGAATCAATGGAGCTAATGATTTCATTGCAGGAAGTTTCTCTCATATCACGAGTCTTGCAGACGTACACGAACACGTTCAAGTATGATGAACAATAAATATTAATTAGAAGAAATGTTAATTAATTAAATAAATTAACTTTTACCAGGAATACATTCACGTCATCAGTAGGCCAATGATTATCAGCAGGGCCAACCACACGAGTTGGACAAATGTCTATTCGGATAGTCACAGCCCAGTCAGATATCGAATCAATTTAATTTACATTTGATTTCATTTATAAATCTATATTTAAGTTTATATATTTAAGTATATATTGGAGTATTACCAAAATGCATTAGCAAATCGATCTTTCAAAACATTCTTAATCTAAATCTAGCAACACGATTTTAAAAATAAATAAATTTATATTATCCTTCTTCTCAGCATTTGCCAGTAAAATCTCTTCGTTTGTTTAAAAACGCGTAACAAATTGATAGATTTGTACAAAATTGAATCGAAGCACATTCTTACTTAAAGGGTCTGGACATGATGACCACCATATCAAAACCAGTTTTCGACATTCGTAAAGAAACTGTAAGCGTATAAAATGGCTATTTGCTTCTTTAAAAGAAAATAATTTTTTATTCCTCCAATAAATTGAAGAAAATCTAATTATTAAATTTAAATTATTTGAAAAACTAAATTGATGTTTAAAGTGATTTATTCAAGAAATTAAATTTAATTACATAAAAATTAAATATATTAAATAATAATTAACTATTCAGACAAATCAAGGCATCCTCCTTGGTGTTGTGGGAACTGATATTCCACTGACGGAAATGACGAAACTCATCTCAACTTACAAAGTAATTGCGCATTTATATTAAGACTTTAAATTACCACGTTATCATGCATAAATTACATTTTTTAAAATTTATTTTGTTATTTTAATTTTTAAAGTAATTGTGTTGAAATTACTGCATCATTTATCATTTAAAACTACTTTATAATGTCAATACATCATTTATATCAAAATGAGTAATTTCTGAGCGAGCATTGCCACAACTTTGCTGGCAAATTCAATGTGAAGTTAATTAATCAAATAATACGAATAATTGTTTTAAATTTTGCCGTATAACGTTCGTAAGAGATTGCATGAACAATATACAAATTGATATCAGATCGGAGTTAATGGATATTCATACGCCATAACGTCAAATGGATATGCTCTCTTCCATCCACGTCTCAAACCCAGGGTGCGTTTTTAATTTCCTAGTATTTAATATATATACATACTACATATTTATATAATATATACTATATATTATTGTAATAACCCAGGGTCCTCAAACTAATTATAGAAGGGCAGGTTTATTGAAAGTTGTCAGATGGCTTGGAAGATGTAAAATGCTTAATTGATTAAGTCTTGAAATCTGCTGTTTCTATTACTCTCGCTCTACTTTCCGATATAAATCCATTTGTCAAAGGTACATAACCAAAGAGTCTGAATAGCACCAATTTAATTCTCAAATTATATTGCCACTAAATTTAATTAATTATTAAAATAATTAATCGGCAATATAATTTTAAATATTATTCAATTTATTGGATCTAGGGATCCAACACTGCCCCCTCCTTAAATCTGTTCGTCCCGAACAGACATCTATTCCCATTTTCATTTTTACTCTCGGAATAGGATCCGATCTTCCAACAATCTCATGGCTGCAAATCCCAGATCCATTTGCTTTGTCATCTTCTGGGATTTCTGTCTCCTCCCTTTTACTTCTGCGTCCCGCAAGTTTCAGCCGCGGAACATCGCCATTTCTATGCACACTCTCCTGCTCCACGATGTCGCCAGATCCCAGACTCTCCTCAGGATCACCTGCTCCACTTTCCATGCTAGGCACTCTCCTGAAATCCCGAGCACTCCCTTCTGTTAGCCTGTGGGATTGCCGGTGGATCATGTGGAGTTGTTGGTGCAGCTCGAGGAGTTACTGATGAGTCACGTGGAGTTGCCGGTGGAGCACACGGATTTGATGGTGGAACAAGTAGAGTCTACAGAACAGCCCATGGATTTACCAGCGGATGTTTCGGCTCCATTGGAAATAACAGAAGGGAGTGCTCGGGATTTCATAACAGATAATATATATTCATGTGATAAATACTAGATTTTTTTGAGAAAGTTTCTTGAAGAGTTGAATAATTTCCCAGTCCGCCATTTTTTGTTATTTAATGCTATCCGTGACGAATTTAGCAATTAAAAACGAGCAATGGGTCTACTAATCAAGGAAATCTTTTGACAGCAACCAAATCTGTCGGATTCTGAGGGAGCATTCAACGCCGTTGACCTTTCTGACCTTGAACCGCTGGACGTCGAGAAGAGGGTGAGTGGAATCAACTTTTGGAAAGTTCAAGGACTTAATATTAATTAGTTAATTAATTAATTGGAGACTATTTGTCTCAGCTACGCAACAGTATGATCGATAGAAAAACCGATTCTTTGAAACTGAAGTCATTCGTTACCTTTGACGAAGGAGTGAGTTTTGTTCTCTTAATGTTCTGTTTTATCTTTCTTTTTAATGCTTGAAGAAATTCAATTATTTCATAATTTCATAATTTCCCAAACAACAGAGGAGAGCAAGGTTGAGGGACAGCATTTATTTCTTTGCAGGCATCGAAGATACTCCATTCAGGTTTCTTTTTAAATTAGCAATTTCACCCTAACAAAAAGTTAATTTATTCGCATTACATTTTAATAATCTAATCAAGTGTGGGTATTTCCCTGCCCGAAGAATACGGTTTGTTCTCAATCGACGGAAAGCGAAATGTTTCATTGGCAGGTTTGTAAAATAATTAATTATTTATTATTAATTAATTTGTAAAAAAAATAATCAATTAATAACATTCACAAATTATAGCTTTTTTTTGGTGTTTTTCAATTTTTGAAGACGTTATGAGATGGAAATTATGTGAAACACTTTAAGTGACTTTGAACTTCAAATTTAATGTCATTAATCATCAAAAATAAATTGTATTTAATAATGCTTCCTTGTTAATTTAATCGGGTAATTTAAAATCTATTTCCAAGAAAACCACTCCATTTTTTCAGATATCTCGGCCCTCAGCAGCGGTGACATCATCATCGCACCTTGGTTTGCATTCGAACCGAAAAGAATTCAATCATTGATTAACAAAATAATAATATTATTATTATTATTAACACTATGTAATTGGTTTTAATATTAACAGGAATTATTGCAAAGGATTGAAACCAGATCCAAAACTGGGTCCACTGGGTGCCATGTTGAAAATTATTAACGAAACTAAACACGACTATGGCTTCTTAAAACGAAACAAATGTTCGTCGAAATTATCCTTCCTACCTTTTATTAGCAATAATCTAATTTAAATTCCAAATAGAATCATAATATGAAATATAATTGTAAAACATCATAACGTAATAATAATAATATTTAATAATAATAATAATATTTAATAAATATTAATAATAATATTTACTTAGAATAAAGTTATATTAATTCATTATCAATTCCTGCAGGTGACATCGAATTACTGGAAAGTTTTGTATTCGATGCCGAAGCAACGAGGGGAGCGACGGCGAGTTGGGTCAAGGAAAACCACGAAGAATCATTTGGCGATAATCTCTCCAAGTATTTCAGATTTATTTTTTAGGAAGAAAATTCTTAAATTAAAATAATAATAATAATAATAATAATAACAGCATAAAAACAAATAATGTTATTATCGCCATTAATATTATTAGCAGGAACGATATAGAGCTGGTCTTTATAGGCACCAAGGGAGGATTGACTCGATACATGATCTTAAGTGAACAACTTACAGATCCGTGAGTTTGTTTTGAATCGTTTTTCAATAATTCTCGCGTCAATTTAAAATATTTAATTATTAATAATTAACGCATATTTAACTGTTAATATAAAGTATTTATAAAATAAGTGGCTCATAAATATCAAAATACATAATGTAAGGAAATGTACACGTATATGTACGAATCGAATCCACATTAAAGTAGGTCAAATGATTCTAGTTTCTTAATTAAGCGCAACCTGGGTTTTTTATTTTAATTTCTCGTTAATATAATTAATATAATTAATTATCTACAATTCGTCTCATTCTGTGATCATAATCAGAGATTTTCTGAGAACAAACACGTCGACGATGGAGGAACTTTATTATCAAAGATCCAGTGACAACGGAGAAGATGTCTTTACGTTCTCAGTTCCCCTTCAACCAGGTAAATGATATTTATTATTACATTATTTATTAATTAGTTAATCAATATTTATTATTATATTATTTATTAATTGGTTAATCAATATTTATTATTATATTATTTATTAATTGGTTAATCAATATTTATTATTACATTATTATAATAAATATCTTTCATTTGCCCAAAACATACATCGTAATAAATTTGACCTGCAAAAATATTGTTTCCAGCAAAAAGCAGGAAGGACATGAGCGGATGTGTCGTCACTGCAAGTACTCCAATCGCTGTCACCGACGGCGACAAAAGTGCAGTCGCTGCTGTCGTCGGACTGCAAATGAAGTATTCATATTTTGCCGAATTGTTTAGAAACGCTGCTAGGAAGTTTCCGTCATCATTCAACACTGGCAACCACATCGGTGTCAACTACACGTGCGATCATCAGGTAAATTAGACATTATTAATTATCTTACATTATTCCTTATACTTTAAAAGTTATTTGGGGATTATAGTCCCATCCCTAAATTATAATCTACCATCAAAATGTTGCAATCATATACTTTATATATTCACACAATTAACAAAAGGTAATAAAAAATTCAAATATTTTATGCATAAATTATGCACATCAGCATTATTATTCTATTATTCTTGAAGGATTTGAATTGTTACCTCTTGGATGAAAATGGATTTGTCATCTATTCTGAGAATCCTCGGGATGTGAGTATCGTCAGCTATCGGTTTGTAGTTGAAGATGAATTTAGAACAATTTTAATTTAAAACATTTATAATTTAAAACATTTTTAATTTAAAACATTTTTAATTCTTTTGCATGTTGAATTAAAAACAGGTTGGTCAATTCTTTGGTTCCCTTGATGGCATGGCATCATTCTTAGAGGAAGTGGTCATCGACGAATCTGATGACTTCCAAATTGGAAAATCCCACGTCACGAGATTTTTGAAAAAGTTTTAATTTTTTTATTTACCTTTCAGTTTATCGGGTTGATTGAATCGTTAAATATTTCATTAATGGCAATTTAATTAATGTTTTCAAGTATTTATGACATTTGAAGCAACAATTTTGGACTATTTTGGACTAAATACTTTAAGAACTTAAAATCTAAATAAAAACATTCGCTTAAATATAATATTTATTATAATATCTAAATTCCTATGAAACCGAACTGACTTACACCGTTTTTATTTATTAACACGTTGAATGTCCTCAGATTGCAAATGATTGACAACAGAGCCTCCTGTGATGTGGTCGATGGTTATGGATCTTCAAGTTCTAATCTTTTACCAGGGGTTGGAATTTTAATAGAATTAATATTTTCTTTGCTGCGACAGATGTGATTGATCTGATTGATCTGATTGATGCGATTGACGTGATTGAAGCTGCAAGTTGATTTTGACGTGCTTGGGAGTTCATTCGATTGGCTGGTTGTTGAGTCGTCGAGAGGTTGTAACTGGAGACGTGCTCGGGAACAAACTTCTGCCTTCATTGGATTTTGTTTCCTAGATTTCAATTTCCTCCAAACGTGCCAATCTACTTTTAAATTAAAACATAATTTTATGCAATTCTTCTTCCTCTTAAAGATTAATTCGTATTATTTCACCTCTTTATTCTATTTTTATGTGAAAAGAGATACATTTAGAAGTTGTTTAATTAATAAACATCACGTCAACATACTGCATTCTCGCGGATAACGCACAGTTTTTAATGTATAAATGTATAAAAAGAATTGCATAAAACAAGCAGATGACAGGCACAATGGAGCATGTAATAAGCATCAAAATAAATATTTTTCCATTTGTTAAAAATATGTATTCATTAGTCATGAATAATTTAAAATCTAAAACATCAGGATGTAGATAAAGTGGAAATAATGTGACGATATTTTCAGACACAAAAAAAAGTGATGTTCGCATTTATAAACATTAATTTATGAAATATATGATTTAATTTGTGAAATATATTCAAATATATTCCATAAATTCAACTATTTCCTTCTCCATTTCAGCAATTTAGCTTCCTTCTATCGTGGATAACGAACATCATCAACGAGATATTCATGCCAGTTTCTTGACAATTTTATTTTTATTATTAAATTTTATTTTTAAATTAAAATGTTTTTTTTCTTTTACAAAAAATAACTTTATTTTCAACCACAGATTTTTACTTCAAATTGATTTTTCTTCAATTTGGAAAAACTTGGCGGGAGGTAATTTTTATGCACGTTCTTTTGTGCATTGATTCTTATTTTAAAATATAACGTAAATATAAAGTTTAATATAAATATAAATACCTACTTTTATGAATTTAATACATGTTTGTTTTCCTTGCAAATTCTTAAACTTTGAACCGAGTTGCAACACGATGAATTTCTGGCTCATGATTCATTATAAATTAGCAAGTCACGTTTGATTAACAATAATTATATTTTAATCATCAAATATATATATTTATTTATTAATTAATTATTATGTAATAACTAGTAAGAATTATAAATGCAGTCAATAATATAATAATTATAATTGCATTATTATAATAATAATTAATTATTTTAGCAACTGACGAAATGTACGAGATCCCACCGACGACGTCCGGCATAGATTACGAAGTTTACTACGAAGGTTTGGACATGAACGACAGTGCAGTTAAACTGGCGATGGTCGAATGTGCCAAACTTGAAATCACCGTCGGATCTAACGAAAAGGTTTTGCTTTTACAAAATGTCTCGCAAATAATTGCTTTGAAGAGCTGAATGTGCAAAGAAAACATTTGAAATATCCATTTTCTAAACATTTCGTATATAAATTGTCCTATAATTGTTTCAATTCATATAATATTTCACATTAAATATGATTTTGAATTTGAAAATTTTTTAAATGAATTTGTTTCAAGATGTTGAATTGCATGAAAGAAGTTCAAAAGTCTTACAAGAGGTTGCCAGAAAAGAGACTTTGTACGCGCATATTCACGTATTACATGGCCAAGTACAGCGAACTTCCGGTTTCAGGTTCGGCCATTCGATGTCAAGAAACTTGTACGAGGTACGTCATCATTAATTATGTTAATAATTTATTAATAACAAGTCAGGCTGTTAATAAGTTAATAATTCATTAATAATAAGTCTATAATTTCCGGCAGCATTGTCGGGTTGTTAGAAATAATTTACTGGTTAAATTGCTAAAAATTGTTCTTTAAAAAAATTAAAATTAAAATTAGCTCCTTCAGCGTCAATCACGTGGCTGGAACGAACCTCATGCTTTTCGTGGTGGACGTCAGCTGTAATTGCAAGAATGAAAAAATGTTCAGCTTTGAATCGCAAGAAATCTATTATATCCTTCCAGTGCCTGTAATTCCAAGCAAAACATGCAAAACAGTGTTGTTGCACTTAGATACCAATGTCCTAAACTTCAATAACGTATGATCATTTATAACAAAAGATAAATAAATTTTAATAGCAGTAAACATCGTTCTGTAGGTTTGCTATTCAACAGAATATGTTGGATTCTTGACGAGAAACGTGGGTTTTCGTGTAGCCAGCCTGGCTTTTTTTTTAAATCTGCGTTCAATATTATCAGAATTAAATTAATAAATATATAAAGATGTTATATTATCAGAATCATTGCTCGATATTTAAACCGGACTCTTATGTATGTTTGTAAATAATGCAAAATACTTATTTAATTTATTATTCCTTAAATGGACACACATAACCAATCCTTTCTCTGCCAAAAAATGCAAAGCGAAGTGTCCAGAAAACGCCCCGATCAGTGCTTCCCTTATCATCCCATGGTTGGTTTGATTTCAAATAAATTTTAAATTTCATTAATATTAATATTTAATAGAATTTAATATTTAATAGCATTTTTATTTTTTATTATTAGGAGAAAACCGAGTGTGGTTCAAGCAATTCCCTACTTGCATCGAAACGTCTCACTCTGATGATGATGATGATGATGATCCTCATTTCTACATTATATTTCAGATAATTTCTAATCACTTCATCGTCGTCGTCGTCATCGCTGCCACTATCATCATCATCATCACCATCGTCATCATCATCATCATCATCATCATCATGTTTCTAAATGTCTGCCATCGAAGTATGTAGTTTCTTGGAGAAACGATTGTTTGCATATCGTGCAATGAGTGAGGCAATAAAAAGTATTTATTTTAAAATAAATTAATTCAACTGGAAATCTTCAATTATTCAACTTTATGATTTTATGATGTTATTTATGTATATTTATTTATATATAAGTTATTTATACATACTCAATGATTATAAGTTATTTCTCTGAAATTAAATCGATCCAGGTCACTTGAACTATAAAATAGACGATTTATGGTTGAGTGTTAGTTACGAGTGGACCTGATTATGTACTATAAACAGTATATGTAATATACATAATATATAAGGTGTACAATTTTATAGATGTATAGCATACATTGTATACATTGTATACCGAGTCAGAGGGGATCACTGACTTTCTGCCATAGACAACTTTAACTATGATTTATCAGAAAAATCTACCACGAAAGAAAATATAAAAATAAATTATTTTTACAAATTACAATTGCATAATGCTTACTTAATTACATTTAAATTAAAAATTGTTGTCCAATCATCCGAAGTAAATTACATTTTAACGAGTCTTAAATTTCCTCGTCTTTTGTTTATAAATATTTTTGGAATAAAAGTACTTTTTTTTAAATTATAAAACTGATTATGTCCAATAAATACGAAACTCTCTAAAACTGCTAACGAAACTGAGATTGTTGCAATATTAAATTCTTTAATTTAAATACAAGTTATTTATTTTAAAAAATGATGTGAAATTTTAAATATATATATATACGTAAAATTCATACGCATATATAAAATTAAATTTTAGAAGTATATGATGCGATTTAAATCTTCTGGTGAGTCTTGTGTCTTACAAGCAATTCTATACTCGAAAGCATTTAAAAGCTTGTATCTCATTTTACGCAAAATATGGAACGTGGCACATCACAACGTCACCGAAGAGAAGATAAAGCTTTTGATCCACTTCAGGAAAACATGGATTTACTAAACAAAGCTTCTTTGTATTATTGCGAAAGTTGCAAAGCAGAACGTTTGCTACCATCAGAAGCAGTAGTCAGATGTCTTGAATGCTCGGCTTGCATTTTCTACAAGAAACCAGTGAAAATTTGTCGCGTCATGAATTGCAGATAAATAAAATTTTCAACTTGAGTTTTTAACGAACTAAAACTGAACCAATTGTGTTATATCGACAATTTGAGATTCGGGGATTGAAGTAAGATTTAGCGCCGTAAATTGATCTAATTAGTAATCAAATCTGGGACAATTTGGGAAGCAATTCATAGGACACTTAGTAGAAAGCTGTAGCCTTTAAATGGTTGCCGGTTATTTGAACTCCTGATGTTGTGTCATTTTTTTGAGCGATAACACAACATATTCTGGTAGCAAATCCCATGAGAGCGACTAAAATGATGGGCTGAAGTCGGCTCTGCATAAGTTAAGCTCCTAATGTGATTTTTTATATCTTGGGAATATTATATTTCCTCGCTTTTTGACAAAAATCTGTAGTACCACAAGAAAATCAAATTAGGAATGCGTTAGCCATAGTTTATTGGCTGAGTAAATGAGACTTAAAAAATAGTTTGTATTATCTCAAGTGCCTTTTATATTCCTCGGACATCTGAATATAACTTGAAATATTTTGAAAGTGAATTCCCTGCAAGGAAGTAAATCATTGAAGTGGAATTATTAACGAGATTGTCAATAATAAAGAAATTATGACTAAAAAATAAATTTTCCTCTAACTAAATTGCTTTTAATGAGAACAAGTTTCACATTTAGTTTCAATTTTCATTGTTTAGATTCAACTTGTTTTGCCCGCCATATTTCTTGTTTACTTTAGATGTTTTTTGCCAATAGAATATTAAGATGCCCACGACATTGTTGTCTTCATAAACATTTTGACAATATTTGATGCATTGCATTACGCTGGTTCAACATTTGATGTACAATGGTAGTAGAAGAGAGCATATACAATCTAATAAGTGATTTATGCAATCATCACCTGAATGACGGACGAAAAAAATCGCACAAAAAGCATTTGTCAAAATTGAGGTCTATGTCTTATGAAGCGTTGTTTCTTTTCCTAAACGCTAAAAAGTTGGTTCTTTGTCATTTTATATGTTGTGAGTGCCTTCATACACAACCTGATCTATAATATTTGTAAACTCTACTTGATTACTCTTCTAGAGTGCAGAAAACCTCACTAAACAGCTATGAAAAGTTGTTATGTCACATATCAGATTTAAAAATGAAGGGGTTCGATAGAATCTCAGATGCACTGGGTTTGATGGTTGAACAAATCATTGAAAAGACTGGTAAATTTCAATTGATAATTATTTTAACTGGCTTTATGATCTCTTTTTAATCATTTAATTAAGCACTTATTTTTGACTGTTTAAATCTTTAGGGAATGATAATGATGCACTGCAAAACACCTTCGCGTTGCTGATTTGCCTGTTCAATTCTGGAGAAACTGAAAGTCCCAAGTTTGAGGTTGAATGTTATTGAATTAATTGATTTGTTGTATTAATTAATTTTTCTCTGCTTAATAAAATGAATGATGACAAGCCCAGAAATACAAACCCCCCTTCTCAAAATCCAACACTTTTCTAAGATCTATTCAATGCTCAGGCCCCAACGTATACAATAAAATTCCTAGTATTATAACTCAGCATTCCAGCTTATATGCCTTTAAACGTCACTTAAAAAATTTCATAATCAATTCACCACTCCACCACTAATCCTTTTTTCAATATCCGACTTATTCTTGATATATTATTTATGTACTATGTATCACATTTATTATATAATTTATGTCGTAAACGGTTGGCCACCCAGCGGGATGTAAATCCCTTCTGGCCTACTGATGTTATATTAAGTTCATGTGCTTTTTTTTTCATTGGATAAAGAATGTATTTACATTAAAAAAAAATGATGACAACAACAACAACATAATGATTGCGATGGAAAAAAAAGCAGTGATGATTGCCAAAGGTTGCCCGAACAGAACATTGTTCTTGCTGGACTCGTGAATTAATTGCAATTCTGTTGTTGTAATTATTATCATTCATCCGATGAATTTCGGTGAATTTTAATGGATATCATTGACAACAGTTTGCAGAGAATTTGAGGACCTCCAGCAAGTTCCCAAGCGAGTCGCAGAGAAGCTTTGTCTACCCTTGTTTTGATGAGAATGATTTCGTCATGGACGATCAGTTTCTGAAATTGCCATCTCTAAAGGTTTCATTCGACTGTTTACAATTCAAATTCTTGTGACATTTGAAAAACGTATGCTTGCATTGGTTAATTTTAGAATTAGTTGACTTTGCATCAGAAATATGAGCTTAGAAAACATAGTTCTTTGTTTCATAATCTCAGTTATTTTTGTTTAATTCTCAGCATTCCATGATTGTTGTCATCAACGTCTAAGATTTCATTGAAATGTCAAAACAAAAACCATTGAAAGTTTTTATTTTCACAGCAATTTGAAGAAGAACCTTTGAAGAGCCACAAAAACTTCCATGAAGTTCTTGGTTTTGATTTTGAAAGAATCGACAGTTCATATTTAAAAGTAGGCCCAAAGTAACGTGTTTGTATAAATTTATAATTAATAATTATAAATTATAAATATATAAATTAATAATTTGGAATTAATTTCAACAATTAATATTAATTAATTAATTCAACTCATTGCTGCAATGAATGGATGCTTAATCAGAGCAAACCATGTTGATTGTAACATGCATATTTTATGTTCAATATCTTTCAATATCTTTTTAAATAAATGAGATTGATTTGCAACTTCATCAACATTGAAGTTTCCACATGTGTTTAAGGTGGCCTCAGGAACCAATTAATGTTACATTTCTGTGGATTGGTGGATTGTCATCCCACTTTAGGAACATTTGTTTGGCATTTGTTGCTATTAAAGAAACAAATATTTAACAATCATATTATAATATTTAGTAGAATACAAATTGCAGCCATATAATTAAAATTATATTATTAATCATCTTTAGATCAGTGAGAACAACAACAACAATGATGATGATGATGATGATGATAGGATGATAAGTGATGGTTGTGAATGTTCCACAACCTCCAATGGTTCAAACATTTGGCAAGAAGTTCTTCAGTGTGAAAGAAAGAATAAAAGATTCACCTGGGAGGAAGTGGGGAGGTGATGATGATGATGATGGTGATGATGATAATGATGATGATGACGATGATGATACTAGCCTTTATTATGTTAGGGGTTGTTCGGTCGGTTGTGCGGCTTGTTATGATTTTTGTTTCTGAATAATTAATAAATAATTTAAAAGTATTTTTAAGTTACTAATTTTTATATTACTCGTGAAATTTAAAATAATTTATTCAAATGGACTGGCATTAATAATATTTAACAGAGTAATAAGTGAGGCTTTGTAGTTCAATAGAGTTTATAGTTGTCAACAGTTTTATGTCTTAAACGATAAGCAGTTTGAATGTTTGTTAACATTAAACAGGAAGAACCCTCCTTTGGAGCTGCCATTTCTAACCGAATGCAAAGATGCAACGAGACGCGTCCTCGAGTCGTCAAATTTGCCGCTTTTGATTTACGACGAGACGAGGGTCCCGTCGAGATTCGAGGAGTTAGCAGACGACGTTGTGTGCATCCTTTTTGGGATTCCTTCCAAGTTGTTTTCGTGGCCAACTGCTGTCTGTAATGGAGTGGTGAGGAGAACTTTGAATAATCACTTGTTAGAAATATTATTATGGTATGTAATACTATATTGGTAAGATATTGGTATTATTCTTAATTACAAGTTGATACTTGGAATTAATTTAAAAATACTATTAATTATTAATTATATTCACAAATTATGTATTGCTGACAGCCATGGACTTGTTATTCGAGCAATGTTTTAGACCATTTTGTAATTTATTTATAACACTTATTTCTAATCAGGGCACTGAGCAGTGCAAAATTCTTGCAAACTCTTGCAAAGAATTCATTGAGGTCGGATCTGCCTTTAACGAACTGACACAACTTTGTAATTCATTGAAAATGCATGGTGAGTTTATAAGAGAAATGAAGATAAAATGATAACTGTTTAAAATGAAAAATTGTTTATTAGTTGGAATAAAACAATGGAAATTCAATGTTGTTATGTATTTTTTGTTTCTTTATCCTTTAAAGTCATAAAACATTTTAAATCAATAAACCTGATATCAATTTAATATTAATATAATAATAATAATAATATGTAATATTAATATTCAAATTAATAGTTAAATTAATAAATCATCAAATGGAAATGTCAAAGGTCCCCTGTATGCCTCGTTATGTGAAGCAATACATTCCTACCTCGTGTTGTACAGCAGCATCATCCTGTCTTTGAAGCAACACTGTTCATCTCTTCTTGAAGTCTCCTTCAAGTACAGGGGCCTCTTTAGGCAGTTAAGGTTGCATTTATGTCTTAATTCATTTTTGCATTATAATTATTCTCTTTTGTTTTAACATTAATATATTAATAATATATAAATAGTAGAATACATTAATAGTTATATGTGTAGAATATATTAATATTCTACACATATAACATAATCCCATGTAGTATTACCATTGATATGTTTGCTGAAATTGTGGTAATTAATATTAATAATATATTTTACATGTATGTTATAGTCCTTTATTATTATTATCTTTTCTGAAATTGTGATAATCAAGGATTTCTTGTAATTTTTCAGGTTTCTTGCTCGTTTGTTTAGATTTGAGTCTCTCAATGGTTCAACAAGTCCTCCAAAGGTTGCTTCTCTTTTCATGTGATTCTCGTATTTTTATTTTGTTTCATAATTTGCATTCAAATACAGGAAAATACTTAAAATAAAACTCTAAAAAGCGAGCAACCCCCTTGTTCATTACAGAGTTCCTTGTTGTTGTCTTACTTGTATGAAAAGTGCATAGAGGTGGAAGATGATGATGATGATCTTTATCTGCTCCTCCTGCACCTATTCAGAAGTGTTTGCAGACCTTACTTGAAGTTAGTCAATTGTTCAAACTTTGGTCACTCATCATGTAATTGATTGTTTTCTTGCCCTTTCAAATAAAATCAAATCAATAAAGACAATATTTATGATGGCATAAATCTGGATCGCAAGATTGTCAAGGCCCTTTTGTTTTTTTATGAAGTATTCTTGACATTCTCAATGAATTGTTTACTGAGCCTCCAGTTGGAAATTGTTGTCAAATAAATATTTTGATTTAAGTTTAATATTAGTTAAAATAATAATGTACTTAATGATTTAAAAGACATTTTACTGTTAATAGTCCTATATTACTATTAATACTCATTAGTCATTGTGGGAAATGATTGGAATTTTTTTAAATTTACAACTTTATGGCTTTCTTTAATCACAAACAAAATTCTGTGCTTAGAAATTCTATGCTTTGTTGTTTGCATTTTACATTTAAAAGTAAAGCCAAGCGTTGAACTTAAATCCCTTTGACATGGATGCGTTCTATGCTTTCAGAATGTTGGAGGTTTGGATATATTTGGGTAGGAATCAAACCGAAGAGGAACGATTTATTGTCAATCTGAACTCCAAAGCTCTTTCTTCCAGAGGTTGCCATCACGCATTTGTATTCAATTACAAAATAATTTTAAAATAATTTGTACACGGAATTTGGCTTCGACGTTTTATGCAGACGAGAGGTTTTGGATCGACGGAGTTGCTCATGCCGACCTTCCTTGCTTCCTCGATGACGTCGAGCAGACGATAATCGACTGCGGCAAATCCATCAACCTGCTGAGGACAACCTGCATGACACAGGTCTGTATTTTAGTCTTTCTTTCATTTGTGGGCCCAGAGGTTTTTATATCTTTACTTTGCGGTCAATTGAGGGACTTTGAAGTTCATTGAGTACTTCAATTCAAGTTTGGAAAAGCTAGGAGAGCCATTCTATGCTTGATCATGGAGATTTCCTTGAATGTTTTCTTAAGAAGGAGATTGAATGCTAATTACCATTCATCAATGGCTCCTGCTTTGTTTTGTGAGGATGCTAAGATCTCAAAGATTACTTTTTACCTTAACTTTTAATGCTGTTGGGTTGCTGCTTTCATTGGTGTGCATGAGTATATATACAATAATATAGTACCAGTAACATAATTTGCTTATAATCAACACAACCGTTTGCCTACAATTGGATTGATATAATATTACCGATGATTTTATTTGAACAGCTCTCATCATCCACACCTGCAATCTGTTCCCAGCACCCTCCTCTTAGTCTTATGCTTACAAAGTCATCATTGAAAAGTTATCGAACCTTGCATAGGAATTACGCCGACAAATTTCTCGAACGATTCGCAGCCTCGGGATCAGCGGACGTTTCATCGACAGATCCTCTCGAGGTCTGTTTGTCGAATCTTTCAGAGCAAGAGGCCCAGGTGCTTCCTCCACCGACCACAAAAGAAATTGATTCCGAAAAGGTCACCTCAGGCAACTTGAGTGGCAGTTTGGATGCAGTTGAACAAACATTTCCAAGTCATATTGAAACAATTGCACTAGAACAAACAGAACAACAACCAACAATAGATGCAGTGGCAGTCAACAATAACAATGTACCTCCTGTTCTTGATGACCACCACATCCATGTGAATGAAAGATCGATGCATGCTTACATCCCTCACAGGAAACAAATTGAAGGAAGTCACGTGACCCTAGAGTCAGAGCCAGTTGGAGCTTATGCAAATTCACCTGGAATGTGCAGGCCTCACATAAAATCAGTACATGGAGCCCATCCTTCTATGCACTCCATTGGCTTTACATTGAGGAATTTCAGTCCTGGGAAGGATGAAGCTGTAACTTTGGCATCCCCATGCAGCGGTTGTGATGATGGTGTGTCTATTACTTGTACTGAAGTGGACAATAAGGAATTATGCAGTTATGATCAATATAAAAGTGTGTCAAAAATTGGTTCCAATGATACATTAGCATCAAGTGGTTACTCTTCATCTGTCATTGGCTCAGAAATATTCATGAACCTGGAGACCAATATTTTTGCTGCAGCATCAAAGGGCATTGAAGACCATGAAAAGATTTTGGATCTATGTCGTGATATTAAAGGTACTCCACTGTGTATCTGGATCAAAGAGAGTTTGATATTCTCAATCTCCGTGCAATCCAGTCTAGTTAACCAAGAACTGATGAATTATTTTCTCAATGTTGTCCACATTCAGCAATACTTTGATGTGCTCCAGAAATATATTATGTTGCAGGATGCACAGTTTGCCTCAGAACTTGTGGAGAGGTTGAGCTTAGGTTTCTATGCAAGCAACGAGTCCAACTGCTCGCATCTTCGCAAGGAGATCTTTAGTCCATCGCATCTAAACTCCATCCTGCAATGTGCTCTCGCAAGCACGTCTAGTCCAAATGCCGAGCTCATCTCTAAATTATCGTTTGTCATGTCAGATGATTCTCTGAAATCAACTCCTGACTTGCTTAGCTGCCTTAGTCTTACATTAGCGGTAGAATGGCCGGCCTGCATTGTCGTGCAGAAGAGGCATCTTAGCTTGTATAAGTCCCTATTCTCATTTCTCTTTAAGCTAAAAAGGGTGCTTTGGTATGTCAATGAGATATTTCTGAGGTTGAAGAGGGATGCCTCTATTTTCCTCAGAGGCCAGCAACACAACAAGCAATTTCAGCAACTCCACCTCTTCCGACACAACATGCAACACTTTGTGAGGTCAATCCATGATTATGTCAGCAATCAAGTATTGACAGTGTCTTGGCAGGAGTTTCATGAGAAAACGACCTTCTCGAATGATTCTGAATTCACAAAAATGAAAGGAATTGGAAATGTGGACGAACTGATTGGACTCCATACGAAGTTTGTCGAGGAATGCCTCTCCAGATGTCTTTTGGATGACAAGTCTTCATCTATTATGTCCATCGTTGATGCTCTCTTTAATCACATTATTTTGTTCCAATCTCAGCTTAAATCTGATTCTTGGATGTCCATGGAAGGAGAAATCAATGGAGGGTCTGACCATGTTTTTCATCCCAAGTTCAAAGTCCTTTATGACACTCACAAAAAGTTTCAAGAAGCTTGCGGATTCTTGGGTAGAATCCTATTCAAATTAGAATCAAAGTCTCACAGACCTCACCTTTCTGAACTGTTGATGCGACTTAAATTTAACTAACACCTCATCTGCTGGAAAGATATTTGACCATTTTAATGATTTGACATTAAACAAGTCGGTACAGAATGAATTATTTGCTAAATTTTCATATTTCAAGTGTAATAGATTTTTTTTTAATAAGAAAAATTGGGTGTTCAAAGATTGAAATATGTCAGGAATTTTACATTTTATGAGAGCTATTCGGATTCCATTCTAAAGTATTGCAACGCTTTGTGCTATATTGATTAATACCTTTGTCTTGGAACATTGACTGCCAAGAGGCTGCACAGGTGATGTTTGCTTTGTAAGTTGACTATTCAAGTTTCCTGTCATAACGAAAACCCTCTGTTGTGGATAGTGTAATAATATTGTAAGAATTTATTGTTACTTAAGTTTATTATGATAATATTCAGAATCTTTTTGAGGTTAGTGCAATGGCACATTCTTAGTAATAAAGTAGCTTAGTATCTCCAATTCCCAAAGTAGTCCTTAATTATATAGCAAGTAATTCAAGATACAACATTGGCGACGAGGATGACTAACGCTCAAAAACTATCGGTAGCAGAGATGTTCCTGTCCTATCAGGAAGAAAGAGAACAGAGATTGAAACAAGAGCGCGAAGAAAGAGAACAGAGAGAGGAGCAAAGAGATCAAGAACGGTGGCTGACAATAATCAAGATGTTCAGCGCAGATACCGTGATTGCACCTATCCCTGTCCACTGCGATGCGTGGAGGGAGGACGTAGGGAGTAAGAATGCTCCACTTGCTCTAGCGGGCGAGGCCCGAGTTGAACCAAAGATGGTCAAGGTCAGCACAGACACCGTGGCTGCACCTATTCCTGTCCATTGCGATACATGGAAGGAAGAAGAAGGGAGTAAGGATACTCCAGTTGATGTAGCGGGCGAGGCCCAAGAAGAATCCGTGATATACAAGGTCATCGCAGAGACCTTGGTGGCAACTACTCCTGTCCACTGCGATGCGTGGAAGGAGGAAGAGGAAAGGATTAATGTTGATCCTGCTGAGAGAATGAACGAGCTCCAGGATGAACCAGGGAAGACAGTCGAGGCTGATCCAGTCGTAGCTGAAGATAGGTCAGCATTTGGGGATTCTCGAGACTTCCCTAGCAAAGAAGTCCGGAACCCATTGCCTCAGGAGAAGGAGGAAGCAGAGGGTTGCTGCAGTAATCACACTGGCCAAGAACGGGACAATGTAGATGGCAGTGTTGCATTAATAGGCAGCAAGTGGATGAGTAGAGTTCCAAGGAGATCTTACTCAGTCCATGAACAAGGCGATTCAATCGGTCGAAATGGGGGCAAACGAAGGAGGTTTCATTCATGTGTTCCATCTCACTCTCCTTCTCCAAGTTACGATAGAGAATCAAGGTCAAAGAGTTATCACAGACGATACAGGAGTAAATCGTGGTCAGGAAACCATGATAGATGTAGATCCGACAAATACGATGATAGGAGGAGAAACAGTAGGAAGTCCGTGTTAAGGATGAATAGGCATGCTGATAATAAGGAAGGACAAATTGAGAAGTCAGCAAAACAGAGGGAATGGTGTTGTCCATTCGACAGAGGCAAGTCGGTGGTAGAGGAACACTCCCAAGAAGATGCAATGCCAAAACCAGTAAAAAGATCCATACGCCATCGCAGTCCGCTTAAGCGTCTCGTGATCGACACAAGCAAGAAGATCTATAATTATATATGAGGGGGAGGTGTTGTGGATAGTGTAATAATATTGTAAGAATTTATTATTACTTAAGTTTATTATGATAATATTCAGAATCTTTTTGAGGTTAGTGCAACGACACATTCTTAGTAATAAAGTAGCTTAGTATCTCCAATTCCCAAAGTAGTCCTTAATTATATAGCAAGTAATTCAAGATACAACACCCTCCATGGCCTAAATTGATCATAAAAAGAAATTAACTGAAAACCTTATCCAAAATGTGGCCACAATTTGAGTCCAGGGTTTTAAAAGGCTTGGAGGACAAAAATATTTTAGGATGGGCTAGGGTGTTATAAATAAAAAACATTTTCAATCTCATTTTTTTAAAATTTCCTAGAGTTTGTTGGTGTAATCGAATGCCAAAAGCGCTACCTTTATTATTTACTACTATGGATTAAAAATATTCCGATTCGTTTTCTGACGCAGAATTCCTCTTTTCTTCATCGAGTTGAGCCGCTTCCAGTGACAAGTCGGTGGCGTCTGGAAATGATTAATTTACAAAATGGTCTACAATTGATCATGTTATGAAATCAATGTTTTACGAATTGGTCTACATAAAAAAACCTTATTTTTTTACCTGTTTTGAATGCCAAGTACGCGAGCAAAGACACGAAAGGGAATGCCGAGGCACTGAAATAAACAAACATGACGTTTGAACGAAGTGCATTGATGATGGTGATTGGGAGGACGGTGCCAAATTCTCCATAATAATCTGAACTGGTATCTCTAGTAACAGTAGTAGCTCTAGGTGCTGAAAATAAATATTTATTCAGGAGAGCAGTCGAAAGTCGATTAACGAAAGTTTTAACCTCTCTTGCAATGGAACTTATTGTATGAAACAAAACCAGCACGACAATGGCAAGAATAGCCCTCGTAAAAGTTCACGCACACCGAAGTCCTGGGATTGCAAGCGTTTAGTTTCGAGCATTCGTTCAAATCTGAAAATAAGTTCCTTTGCTTATCAGGCTTGGCCATTGTTTATTCTTCAAAGAAATCGTAGATTCGTTTTTAAAGGTTTTATAGGATGGTCTAAAAAGTGAAATTTCTATTTTTAACCTGCTGCTAGTTAGATTCAATCGGGTAAGAATTAAATGAATTATGCTGAAATATTATTTATATGATACCTTCGCAAGCGTATTGCGTCGTGTGATTTTTGAGAATTAGTCCGCTTCTGCAAGAACACTTGTATGAGCCTACAGTATTGGTGCAAATGGAACGATTCCCACATTTGTGTGTTTTTGCAGAGCATTCGTCCATATCTTATCAAACAAAGAAATATTGCAGAGTTAAAATTTCAATTTAAAAAATTGGCAATAATAAACAACATTTACCTTAAAATTTTCACTTCAGGAAAATATTTAGTGTTTATGTACAACAATAATAACAATAGCATACGAAAATTAATATAATTCATAGATACGTTTGAAATGCAAATAATGCTATGATGATAACAAAAAAAACCTCTGCACTGATTATTATGCCTTTGAAACCCTGTGATGCACTCGCAGACAAAAGAGCCATAATTGTTCCTACACACTGCTTTGGCATCTCTAATGGTATTACAGACATTATTTACGCATTCATCTATGTCTGCAATCGTTGGTATTTTAGTGATTGCTAAGAAAATATCATAACGTATCACAAGATAATTACTGTGTTTGTCAAAAAAAATTAATAATCACGCTTGTATTCATTGGTACACATTGTATTTCTCTATTAAGATGGACTCAGCACTATTTACATATCGTGAATTGACATTAGAAGGAAAAAGTATTTTTGCGAACTAAGATTACGAACGAGGTACGAAAAGTTATTACTAAATAATGGAAAGTATCAATGAAGCGATCCGAGTAAAAATGAAATTATATTTAAATCACTTAAAAAAAATGCTCTTGATAGAAGGCTTCCATAAAGCAAATAATATCCATATAGCATAATTTTAATTCAAGTATGGCATGTTGGAATATCCTCGCCTGAAAAACACTTTTGCGAACCACTACGACAATCCAGAGTTAAAGGATGGGATAGCTTTAAAGTAGGCTAGGAGTAGGTTTATCCTGGATATCCGCTAAAAACTGATCAAGTTCTTCTCCTTGAGCTGCTTCTTCTTTAAAAAAATTCCTTTAGCCTAGGCAACAGTTTTGTTCATTTGTTCTGCTTACTGGGCGGAGGGCGCAGGATATGACATATATGTTAAGAAGAAGTGTAGCGTAATTTTCAATATTAAGAATAGAACTTCACACCCCAAGATACATTAGAAATGAGGCGGTAGAAGAAAAAAAAGAGACTCTCCAGAGTTTATAGTGTAGTTACTACTTATCTGATCCGGCGGATGGAGCAGTTATCAAAGGCAAAAGAACTGAGACTATTCTAAAACCTATTTGAAGCAAATGGACTGCAGTAGGAGCTCATTGAGTTACAAGTGAATGACTTCCTTAGGGTCAAGTTTAAAGAAGGGCCTGTATGCTTATATCAGTTTTTACCAAAGGAAGAATTGCCAAATGTGAACATGTTTGCATCATGGTATCTTTCAATCTTTGGAACGACATACCCATGTGAACAAACATTTTCAAGAATGGAATACGTGAAGAACGGCTTGAGGACAAATCTATCAGATGAAAATCTCAAATCACTGTCGCTGTTAGGGACAGATTTGTAGCTGCATAACCTTGTTCGAGGTTTTATTGATTCAATAACATTGGTTTATTACCACAGTAAATTGATAACAAGACCGTCGCCAGTGAATTTATTTCTTAAATCAATATGGTGTTTCTCTCAAGCAAGTAAAATTATTTTAAAAACCTTTGCAGTGCTCATCGAGCCCTTCGTGCCACATCGTGCAATCACATACGTAAGATCCTTCTGTATTCAAGCACACAGAGAATGTAGAATTGCAGTCATGAAGGTTTGATGAACATTCGTTAATATCTGATATAAATAAAATCAGATATAATGACAACGTACTATACGTGTGATATGATACGAATCATGATTCCAATTGCTTTCTTTTGGACATTGAAACGAATTGCAACAAAAATGCTTTTGGAGTTAAGATCGTGGCCTCAGGTTAGTATAGTACGTCTTTAGTATAAATGAACTTTGATTTACATAAAAGTTTTCCTATGCAATCTAACAAGGGCGAAAAATCGTGTTTTAGAATGAGTATGTCATGGTATGAGGTTTGCGTTCTTGATGTCCATCACATCCTAAAAGGGCAACAATTTCATTATTTTTATTTCAATATTTTCGAACCTTTGCAGGAGTACTCGTCTTTCCTTTGAAATCCTTTGTAACAATTGCAGGAATAGGAACCCACTAAGTTCATGCACCAAGTCGATTGTATATCGCATATATTTTGAACCTCATCGCACTCATTTTTATCTGACGGAAAACCAAGAATTTAAACCTTAAAAGGGAAATCACAAACATATCACAAGATATTAAGATTTCCTAATTCCGTACCTAGAAAAGTGACACAGTAGAAACTCTATTATTTATCCCTTTCGATAATCTTGGATTTTCAGTGACAGGAAGTAGGGTAGGATTAGAAGCCAGAGTTAAGGTTAAGGTTAAGGTCTGGTTTGTTGTGTATAGAGATCATCAACTATGGGTTGAATTTTGTCTGTCACTTTTCCAACATTTCTTAATCTTAGTCAAAACGTGAAGGGGACAGAAATTTTATTAACACAGTAGAATGGAATGTAATGCTGCACATCACAATACAAATAATATACAATATAAATAACATGTAATTATGTAATATAAATGTTGTATTTTATAAATGTGCAATAGGAAGGCTCAGTTACCTCTGGAAATCAAAACGTTAGTCGAAATATGTGTTTTACTATCTCCATCAACGACCTAACCTCGACATGTTGACAAATCCTGTTTGTAGAATCCGGGCTTACAAGAGCATCGAAATGAACCCACAAAATTGAGACAAATGCTTCCGTTTCCTTGACAAGAGTCGGGGATTTCGTTGCATTCGTCAATATCTGATATGTTGATTATTTAATATATCATTTAATATCATTCAACGTTGATTTACAACTGAATTGCTTGTAATTCGATTTATTTGCAATGGAAATGTTTTACGTTAACGTAAAATATCTTTATCGCACGGCTAAACTTGCGAGGCTTTATTTTGCAATTAACCGCCATTAATTCATCGGATTCAATTCATTTCTTTTGCGGTGGCAAAAATAACGATTTAAAATAATTTATTATTAAGTGATATCCCTAATAACAAAAGTGAATCACATTTGCTTTGAAATAAAATTCGAACGTGTGCTTAACCTCGGCATTTGTAATTGAGAAACTTCCTGAACCCATTTAAGCATTCGCACGTTACATCGCCATCCACATCCGTACATGAACTGCTGTTCTTGTCGCATCTGTCGTTCGTTTTGCAATCGAGCCCTTCAACTAAAGTTATAAACGAGCAAGTGCCATTCGTTAAACTCTCGTTTACATCATCACCACCATCATCATCATCAAATATTGTCCTCAAGTTGACCTTTCCCGATACTTGGCAAGCCGATAAATCGGACGCCCCACCAAACCATTCTTTGGTCAGTTAGGAGAACATTCCTTTTAAGATTTGCACTTGATACATATTAAAGCAACAATCAATTAATAGAAAACTTAAAGTAATGGTGTATGTGTGCAATAGCCACTGCTTCTAGTTCCACTAGTTTTAGTTCCTACTAACCATGTTTACTTAGGCCTATCTCAAATTCATTATAAGCACTAAACTCACCGTAGCAATAGGAAGGTTCATAGGTTTTACGGCAGGTGCAGTACGAATAGGAATATATAGACGTATTCACGGCCTCGCATGTGTAGTCGCCACATCCGCCATTATTAACCTTGCAATCTAGGAAAGCGAAAAAGATTTGTTGAAATATTTCAAATCTCCTGAACGTAAAAAATAATGGGTTACTTCTGATTGTACAAGGAATTCCCATGAAACCCTCGTCGCACTTTTTGCAGTGTCTTGCATTGAGCCAACATTTGTAATTAATAGTGTCGTTCGGAATTGTAGCAGCTTGAAAGCAAAAAATAGCATGTGTTCAAAGCATTTAGTTAAATTATCGCATATGGTTCAGCGGATTAAATTTAATTTCACGTATCAGTGGAATT
Source organism: Hirudinaria manillensis (assembly GCA_034509925.1). Lineage (NCBI taxonomy): Eukaryota > Metazoa > Annelida > Clitellata > Hirudinida > Hirudinidae > Hirudinaria > Hirudinaria manillensis. The sequence continues at coordinate 5,489,015 of CM067527.1, forward strand.
AATATAAGGGCCATATTATGTAGTTCTCAAGTCATATTCCACCAATCCGTTTTCAGGTTTGGATTTTAAATCCGATTATGAGGTGGTCAGGTCATTAATCTTTCAAGTGAGAACATCTGCATCTCGCTTTAACTTTCGCAGCCTCTACATCCAAAGCTGGCATCTCGTAAACTTCTGCAGCATTGCTGCCCGAAGTCTCCAGCAACAATATTAATCTTCGTTCTCTACCAAATCGATGACAGATCTTAAGATCATGCCACCGTAAACCGAACAATGAAGCTTTAAGTTTTCAATCACAATGACTCTGATTAGCATGAAAGAACTTGCAATGGTTTAAAAGTATTTTTAAATGATGTGTACCTATATGATACAGGGCAAAGTATATAGAAGTTCCACAAGCTAGTCGTGGAAAGCACGTATCCTCGCAGTACTTAGCATGTCGAGGTATTAGTTCTGACAAATCGTTCAAACATTGATATGAACTATCATTCTACAAAGAAAATTAAGTCTTATTAACGCATAATTATTCGGGCACTCATAGAATAAATAGAAGTTACTCTGATGATCAAGTAGGGGATGGACAAACTCATGCAATATTTAAAAGAATTCACTAATTTCCCTGTTTTCCTGGTACTATTCGATACGTATTCGTAACATCCATAATACATTTCCGAATAAATGGCTGAAATATATATAAATATAAACATAAATATAATATATAATATATATATAGAAATAGAAATATATTTTCAGACTGTTTTGTACTATTAGGAAATGGTTTATGGTCGCCAACCTTCTCCATAAATACTGAAATTCAATAGTTTATTACGTTCTTTACTGGTGACTTCCACAAAACGACCAGCTCTGTTGCAGATGCCGGTAAAAGTGTTCAACTCAACGTTGTCTTCCGATGTACAAGGAGATTTTCTTCCATGTGGAGAAATACGTCTCACGAACACTTCATTGGTTATTACACCTGTTAATAGTTAACATAATTTTAGCGAAAACTTAATGGCATTAAAATCTGCATGATGTGCGTGAAAAGTTGCTTACGTTTATAATAAAGTTTCGCTGTTACGTTCACAATGTAGTATACGCTCTTCAAATCGATTATCACGAAAGTATCGAATTCGAGATGTCTAAAATCTTGGAGAAATAAGTCTACTATTAATTTTGTTCCATTCAAATCGAGAACGGCAGTCTTTGGAGATTTTAAAAGTGATTCTGCTGCATGTTGATAATTCAAATTGTGAAGTGTTAAAAACAGTAAAAATATCATGTTGATAGCTTTGAAACATCTTTAATCTGTTGTCACTTTGACGTAATCGATGCAAAGATTAGAAAATCAAATATTTCTCATTTCACTTTCAAGCCTCAATGTTGCATTCCTTCACTCAGTGTTTTTTTTCGGGGGGGGGGGGGGTCCCCACGGAGAAAAGACGGTTCCCCCTCCGGAGAAATACAAATCAACCAAGAATCAAATTCGGAAATATCTCGTTTGTGAACTTTAGAGTTCGAGTTAACATTTTAAAATAAATTGAATGACACCATAAACCTTGATTTACTGTATGATCATAAGCAATGCTTAATAAGACTAATAAGATTTCTTCGAGAATTAATTTTTTTTAGTTTCTGAGATTGTGTTTTAATGTGTATTTATGATTTTAATCAAAAAAATCCTTTTTCTTAAAACGTCAGATCACTTGATTGCTCCATAAAGGACATGCACGAGAGGAAGGGGGTTGAGCCAAAAGTTTGCGGGCAAGGAAAAAAAAAGCTTTGCCAAAATATGATTTCCAAAAATTCCAAGTCTAATAAATTAATTGGGCAAGAAAATTTTTATTAGTTTTGTGACAAAATGCGAATTTCTGCACGAGAGAGTTCAATTCAAAAGTTGATTTTTTGCGAATAAGAGGTTGGATTTTATGGATGACACTCTTAATGTTGATACTTCCTTACGAAACTCTAAAATGCTCCATGGATCAAAGTCTGAAAGAAAGCCTGCTTTCACAAGACTGAGATTCTTTAATTAAGGTATCAAACGAAGTCTTAAAATTTAGGAATGGCTCTCTATTTCCAATGCTCGTATATCTTATTAACAAACTTTTAAATTGATAATTAAGAGACTTTATTGCAATTAGCAGGGGCCAAAGCAATGCATCGGTAGCCTTGTTTCACATGATTTTATTTCATTTTTCATTTTGCAATACCACTATTTAAAACTCCCCTCTCATGAATAATTGTCTTCGAATAGGTCACTGCTATTGGTCAGCCCATAATCCCTCATTCACAAATGGCCTTCGGTCGGTGATATCATGGGGAATATCAATAAATTTAAAGAAACAATAATTTGTTAACTTTTTGTTTTGTTTAATATTTATATTTATTTGTTGATTAAATTACGTATTTCAAAGTCAGTTTTTGATGTTGCAAGGTTTTTTTTTGTGAGTGTTGAGTTTGTTTACTGCGAGGGTTTGTTTTTAAAAATTTATTCACCGCCCGAATATATTTATACGTTTATATTTCAAATATTGTTTAATTGCTTTGGTGATCGCTCGTCCGCTTTACCAAAACTACATTAAACAAACTTCTGTAAACTTCACCACAAATAGATTTTTAGTTGATACAATTATTGGATTGGACATCCGAAGATATTAGATCAGAAAAATGTCGGCTAACGCAACAGAACCTTTACCCGAAACCACAAAAAAGAGGTAATTATCCACTTTTTTGTGCATTTTGAAGGCATTATAAATAGCATGATTGATATAAGTTTCATCTTACAATATTGAACCATTTTTGTGGTAGCTCTCATTTCTGATTATTGAGACATACTTTATGGTTCTTTGTGGTGTTCAACATTTTTGGCATTGTAAATTTATAAAGATTCTCACGCAATGTTTAGCATGAATTAAGTTAAGTGAATACTTCTTTATATTTTCTCCCAAATTGACATTTTACAATTATTTTAAAATAAAGAGCTCATTCAGTAAATGAAGAAAGTGCATCTAAGAAGCTTAAAAAAGACGACAAAAGGTTTTTCACTGAAACATTCTGAATACAATAACAATCTAAAGACGTATAACTTTCATCATGTCACATGGCGTCAAAAGTGAACTTAAATATCACGACATGCTTGACTTTAATTTGTTATCTAATAACTTAATTTTTCAATAAAATTGTCATTAAATTGTGTTTATTGTAGCACATCCAATGCCATTAAAATCTACCACCTGGATACTTCGGGAGATTGTTTGCACCACGTCGCTGTTCCTCCTGGAATTAGTTATACCCCTCTGAAGATGAGCAATGCAGGAACTCCTGCAAAAGAATATGATTTTATTCTGGACTCCTTCCAAAGGGAAGCCATTTTATGCCTGGAAAATAATCATTCGGTCCTCGTATCCGCTCACACGTCTGCCGGGAAAACCGTCGTGGCCGAGTCGGTATTTTATTTTTATTTTTTGCGTGCTCTAAATGCAATTTAATGATTTTGCATGTGCGAATCGTAATAAATCGTAATTGTTTTCTGATTCATTTCTAGCTGTTACTAAGTAAATAATAACTTAATTATTTTGACTTTTTTTTAACAATCATCGAATGTATACTTAAATCAAACATTCCCCAAACTCCTGGAAATAGGTATGCAGTGGCCATGTCTTTGAAAAGTAAGCAGAGAGTCATTTATACGACTCCAATAAAAGCCCTGAGCAATCAAAAGTACAGGGAGTTGTACAACGAATTCAACGACGTCGGTCTCATAACGGGAGACGTCACCATCAATCCCACTGCTAGCTGTCTCATCATGACCACCGAAGTTTGTAGTTTCTCGAAAACCGATCGATTTATTTACAGAATGTTTTGATTAAAATTAACGTTAACGAGCATAACATGGCGACATGCATTGCAGATCCTTAGAAGCATGCTGTACAGGGGATCGGATATCATCAAAGAAGTCGCTTGGGTCATTTATGATGAGATTCACTACATGAGAGACAAAGGTTTTAATTCATACCTAATTGCTTCCTTTTTTTCCAATTTCTCTCATTTAAGCACTTTAATGACTCACTTAACAATTTAAAGACTCATTATAAATTATTAAATAAGGTTTTAAATTATTAATTTTAATAATTACTGAACTTTAAGATGATAGCATATAAGCTAATGAAAGGTTTAAATTATGATATTAACAAATAATAACGAAGATAATAATATTAATATTAATAATTAAAATGTCTCATTAACCCAGAGAGAGGAGTCGTGTGGGAGGAGTCAATTATCTTGCTTCCCGATCAGATCAGATACGTGTTCTTGTCGGCCACCATCCCGAACGCAAAGCAATTTGCAGAGTGGATCGGTTACATTCACAAGCAGGTCTTAATTTATTAACGATTATTTAATTAATTAACAACATAATTAATTATTATCGAGAGTCGATCGGTCCGAATAAATTGACGCGTCGAATGATTTAATGACGATTTCAGCCATGCCACGTCATCTCCACGACGTACAGACCGACGCCTCTTCAACATTTCATATTTCCTGCCGGCGCAGAAGGCATTCAGTCGGTCCTCAACGACAAGGTTTGCGATGAACTCGTTAAATTATTAATTAATTTATTTATTAATTATATTATTTATTTATTATATCGTACGACGATGATCGTATAACTTCCAATCGATCGATAATGTGATATATTTGTTTCATAAGGGAATGTTTTCTGAAGAGAACTTTGAGAGGGCAATGTCCGTGTTAAAAGACAAACCAGAAACCAATAGTAAGGAACAGAGAGCAAAAGGTGATTTATTCTAAGATCATAATAATAATAATTATTAATAATAATATAATAATAATTAATAATATTATATAATAATAATATCATATTATTACTATCATCATCATATTCTCAAGTCCAAAGCTCAATAAGTGACATGATATTTTATCTGAGAAATAATCACACGAATCAATTTGCAGAGGAGTCGAGTTGTTTCAAAATCGTCAACATGGTCAAGAAGAGGAGCCTGGATCCGGTCATTGTTTTCTGTTTTAGCAGAAAAGAATGCGAATTTTATGCCATGCAGTTCTCGAAGCTTGATTTCAACTCGGGTATTTTTTATATTTTGCTTTAAAAATATGCAAAGTCATCAAATGGGATTACGACATCAATGACCTTTGATAATTTTGATTCTCTTCTTAATGCAGAAGAAGACAAAGCCACCGTGCAGTTGGTGTATGACAGTGCCATCATGACTCTACAGGAGGAAGACCGAGTGTTGCCACAGGTATCTAATGATACTATCTTAATCGTTTATAGATCACCTTGTCGGACAGGCCTTGTTTTTAAAACCATGCAGATAACGTCGATTTCTTTGTGGTCATTATGATGATGATGATGCTCATGAAGCAATGTAATTCTTTCAGGTCAAACTCATTCTTCCACTGCTCTTGAAAGGCATAGGAATCCATCACTCGGGTTTGTTGCCGATCGTCAAGGAAACCATCGAAATTCTTTTCTCAGAAGGTCTCATTAAGGTTGTTTACTGATTTTCTATTGAATTTACTGATTATTTTTATAGGATTTTGTTGCCAAATCCATAATTTGAGAATACATTCTGTTTTGAGAGCATTTTAAATAGTTAATATTAACGTGTTAATATTAAATTTTTAATTTTTAAATCGATTAATCGACAGGCTCTCTGTGCCACGGAAACTTTTGCCATGGGACTGAACATGCCGGCAAGATCCGTTCTTTTCACGAGCGCTTCGAAGTTCGACGGAAAGAACTTCAGATGGGTTGGTTTTAAAAATTAAAATTCGTAGCATTCCAGGGCTTGGAACATGGGGATGTTATTGAAATTCTATGAAAGCATGAATGACTTTCTAGTTGTTTTATTATAATTTATGTCATAATTATAATTGTTTTAGTTTGTTAATGTAATCTGAGCATTTGTTTTGGCAATTTTTCATTGCGTTAGGATAAATGGTGCACTTTAAAATCGGTAATTGTAAACGTAAATCATCGTTTCCAGATAACGTCTGGAGAATACGTACAGATGAGTGGCAGGGCAGGTAGGAGGGGCCTGGATGACAAAGGAACCGTCATCCTCATGGTGGACGACTCGATGACTCCCGAAGTCGCCAGAAACATCATAATGGTAGGTGTTTTATATATTTGGTCGTGGTGGTATCGAATTGTAAACGAATATGTCTGCATGAATATTCAACAAATGCATGAATATTCTGATATTAAATCAACTGTTTCCAACATCTAATCGCTTATTATTGATTATTATTTCTTATTATAATTAATAGGGTCAACCTGACCAGCTGAACAGTGCCTACCACTTGTCTTACAACATGATCCTGAACATGCTGAGAGTTGAAGGCATCAACCCTGAATATGTCCTTGAGAAATCCTTCTTTCAGTTTCAAAATTATTCTGCCATCCCCAACATCACCGAAAGTAAAACATCATCTGCTTTTAATGTTTCTAATTCACAATCGAATGTTCAAATGAACATTTTTATTCTTTTAAATTAAAACGATTAAATTCGTTTTAAACTCCGAGTTTAAAATCTCAAATAATTTGTCGATCAGGACTGAAAGACGCAGAGGAGAGATACTCCAATTTCCAGGTGGAAGATGAACTCAACGTCTCGACCTTTGACCTCACGAAGGAAAAACTGGAAGACAACTTGAAGAGGATGCTGTCCTTCATTCAGAAGCCTCAATATTTGCTGCCGTTCCTTTGTCCGGGAAGACTCGTCAAGGTTTGTATTTAATTTTGTGATGAATTTAAATTTATGTTAATTTATTTTAATTTGAGTTTATGAATAATGAGTTCAATTGATTACTGATTATTATTAAGTGGTTGAAATTCTGCTAATTAATGTTTATTCATCCGTCATCAAAAGTTTACGTTTATCGAGTGGTCTAATTGAAGTGATGTTTTTCTTTCTGTTAATAATTCCTAACGAGTTGATAATTGATTTTGGCAGATTTTTAACGATGACACAGACTTTGGATGGGGTGTTGTGATTAATTTCAAGAAGAAGAAGCCAAATAATTCTGCAAGGGTGTGCATGCATTTGTTATTTGTTAAGTTTATTCGTCAAGTTTTAAGCAATCATGCGTTTGCATGACACTAGTTATAAGAAGATGATCTTAATAATTCGTTTATAACAGCCAAAAGGTGACAGCACAGAAGAAGGGATGGGTTTCTATGCTGATGTTCTGCTCAAACTCAAGAAAGATTCTTCATGTTCGGGACAGTTGAGGGACATCAAACCCTGCTCAACAATCGAAGAGGAAGGAGATGCTGTGGTGAGCATGGCTTGACATCCTTGAAATTGGCTCAAAATCTGGCCCACAACTATATTTTTTATAATTAATTCATCTTTATTTATGTTTGCAGATTGTTCCTGTTTATTTGCTGACCATTCACTCCATCAGCAAAATCCAACTGCACGTTCCCAGTGATCTGAGACGATCAGACTCTAAAAATGCTTTGATGGCATCTCTAAAGGTTGGCTTTTAAATTTATTTGTTCATTATTATCAGTAGAGTTGTAATTTGATTGAAATTCTAATCATGATTGTGATATTTTATCAATGTTATGCCTTTACAGAAGGTTGTGGGCAAGTTTCCTGCTGGACTGCCTCTGTTGGATCCCATCGAGGACATGGGAATCAAGGAAGAAGCTTTCCTCAAAATTGCAAAGGTTTTAACAGCATTTGAATTCTTAATTTAGAATCCATTACAAAATGTTGTTGCCACAACAACTTATTCTTCTTAGTCAACAAAACCTGAAACATTTTGAATTTGAAATTTAGGAGGCCAAAGAACAACAGGACCGATTGAACTCGCATCCGTTCAACAAGAATCCAAGGAAGAAGGAGATTTATGCACAGTTCTTGGATAGGGAAAAGGTAGGAACATAAATTTACTTTTTATTTCCTATTAACTTTCTTAATATTTCTAAGATTAACTGACTCGTTATCTGGAAATAAGAAACATTATTGTTAAAACCTATTATTATTAAAGGGTATTAATAATAATGAAAAATAATAGTGAAATAATAATAATTATTATAAGAATAATAAATGAATAAAGTTGAACCTATAATTATATGTGCTCTAATTTAAATATAAATATATTCAGATCCACAAAGAAGTGAAGCAATTGAGTGCCGAGCTGAAGCAGACGAGATGCCTGTTGAAAATGGAAGAACTGAAGAAGATGAAACGAGTTCTCAAAAGACTCAAGTACATTGATTCAAAGGAAGCCATTCAAATGAAAGGCAGGGTTGCCTGTGAAATAAGCAGGTCAGTCACGGCTATTCGGGGACTTTACTGCTACCATAATAACAAAAATAAGAAAATATTATTAAAGCTTAAATTAAAATATAAAATGTTAATTACAATTTAATTATAGCGGAGACAACCTGGTCGTGACGGAATTACTATTGAACGGAGTCTTCAATGACATGACGCCTGCCGAGTGTTGCTCGCTTCTTAGTTGTTTTGTCTTCCAAGAAAAGGCGCAGGAGATGCCAAAGTTGACCGAGAAACTGTCCAATGCACTGTCGCAGCTCAAAGTACGTCGGTTAAAAGTTGCTTAAAAGCATTCGATTTGGCTACAAAATATCATACATTTTGCATGCTCAGGAAACGGCAAGGCAGGTGGCAGCAGTAAGCAAGGAGATGGAGGTGTTGAAAGACGAAGATGAATACGTGGATTCGTTCAAACCTCACCTCATGGGGGTTGTACTCGAGTGGGCCAAAGGAACCTCATTCGTTAAAATAACTCAGATGACCAATATTTACGAGGGTAACGACCAATCTGGCAAATATATATATTTTTTTTTTTATCCATTTACAGAGTATTGTTCCGTATTCAAAAGTTTATTAGTCTGTTGTATTTAAAACCTTTTACTGCTACTTCAGGCAGCATAATCAGATGCTTGAGGAGATTGGAAGAATTCATACGGCAAATGGTTCAAGCTGCAAAAACTATCGGCAACGAGGATCTGGAGAAGAAGTTCACAGAAGGTTTGTTGTCATTACTTTTTAATTAATTTTAACAATTTAATGTGTACATCTTCTGGCAGAACATGGTGTAAGAACATGATGTAACATCAGATTTGTTTTTGGTAGGAATACAGTCAATTAAGAGGAATATTGTCTTCTCTGCAAGCTTGTATCTGTAAATTTGTGGAAAATCAACCATATAGACTGTTTATCATTTCTGTTTTATTTACTTAAATAAAGTTTTGGAGTCTTTTGGAAACAGCAACTGCTTTTAAAAAATTAGCATTGGATAGATGTCACGTAACAGTGAAAAAAAGAAAAAGATTGGTATTTCCAGGCTGAAGTTGCTCAGTAATTGATAAGGCATGGAGACACACATTTCCCAGATATGTGGTGGAACCTCCACCAATAAACCAGTGCAGCCTTCTGGATAAGCACTGCTAATTTTAGAACAGCACGCAAGTCCGGTAACAAAACTCGGGATCAGCTTTCCCCCAAAAAAACTTACCAGTAATCAATTGACAAAATCACAATTCTAAAATTTCCTTCCAAACATTATATCCAGTCATTTCCAAATTCAAATCAAAGCTTCAGCAATTCTTAGAATGCCGACTGACAAACGAACCTCCAATGGTTAAACATGTTACAGAACTGATTAAGAGTTTCAAACGTCCCAGTTCTTGATTAAAAGAACAAAATACATCGTTGCATCATTATAGAGAGCATCCGCATCACTCCCCAGACCTATCCAAACAAAAGACACCGAATTCCTACTTTTCAACTCATTACCATCAACTGGGCAAAATCAAGACCAAGAATATAAATGCTGCCCAGCCAATAAGTAAAAAACCACATCAAAACAAAATTTTAATGAAATGTCCATGCTTGATATTTATTAAATTGCTTAATGTTAAAAATTCCGTGACACGTCAGGCTGTGAAGTCGCTGGCCTCGTAAAGTTCTTGTTCGTACTGTGCTGCTTGGACCCTCCTTCCTGCAAAGAACCTTCCGTCCAGTGACCTTATGGCTGTTTTGACTCCTTTAAATATTTGAAGAAACATTTGTAATTGGAGATAATGCTTCATGTAAATTTGAAAATGCTTATAAATATAAATTAACTAAGGAAGCTGAGTTCCTGCAACTGGCAATAATGGCTTCACATGCCATGCATCATGTTTGTAACCCGCTTTGCTCTGCAAATAGCTCTGAGAACTGAACTTTATTCTCACAAGTGCTGTCAACTTAGCTATAACATGTCTTAATCAAATTGACAAGACAAACCTTCAGGATCCTTAAACTCAACAAAAATCTTGACAATGATTGGATCCCCCTCTTCCTCTCCCTGCTTCTCCTGGTAGATGACCACTCTTTCAACCATTCCAAACTTGCTGCACTCCTCCGTCACTTCTTCTTCGAGATCCTCGTCAACATCTTCGGGTCCCACCATGTTTTTCAGAACCATCACTCGAGTCTGTAAAAGACAATGACATGTTAACAGACCTTAGATGGCTTTACATTATTCTCGTTTAAACAATCACTTTGCATTGATTTAGAAATCAATCAATAAGTCAACAATAGGACATCACAGTGATTGCAATTCCACCAACCTCCCTCTGTCGAAGAAGTTTTTGCATGACCAAGTGTCTGGCCTGATGTCCTTTGATTTTGAGATCCTCTTGCTGCTGAAGTGACATTGGTTCTGGCAAGGTCACAATATCTTCATCCTTCTTTAGTGGGATGTCTAAAAAGTATATGCTCTTGTCAATTATACTACAACATACAAGTTTTAATAATAGCACCATCTTTGCCAAACAAAAGACAATAAAAGTGTTAAGGCACAAAAACCTACTTATTGTGGATGTTGCTGGCTGAGTTGTAGGTGTGGTAATCATAGGAGGTATGTAAACAGATGGTGGAGGTACAGATGATGCCACCTCAGCACTGAAGCCTGTCAATAAGTATCAAATAACCTTAATTTCTAATTATTAGTATATAATTCTGTAAATAACCACTAAATTAATTAAATGAATTTTACAAGCAACTTTTGAAAATGAAACTTCAAGACCTACCAGTGGTTGTCGTGGCAGGTGATGACAGCGTCGGTATGACGACCGTAGGAGGAGGCATGGCCTTGACCTCCACTATGCCCGGAGCAACTGGAACGATGGGCTGAGACAAAAAACATTCAAAACTTGACAAGCCATTCGATCTGGCAAATGTCAAGAAGCTAATGACTCTACACTCACGGTAACTTTTCCAATGGCTTCGAGTTCTGTAATTTTGGCAGTAACAGCTGCTGCTGCGATGGCACTGGCCATGGGTAGAGAGTTAGAAGAGGAGGCTTGAGTTAAGATGGTTGGAGGAGTCACAGCCTGGATTCATTTAATTATTAAATGTAACTCTTAGTATAAACTTAATGATGCTGCACCAACACACATCATGTTGCAAATCTAAATGCACGGAGCCAATTCTTTAGTTAAAATCTATTCTTACTCTTCCGACTCTGAGATGCTTTCCACCCAAGTTGAAGAAATTCATGGCTGCAACAGCGTCGAGAGCACTCTGAGCCTGGTCGTACTCGATATATCCATACTCTCTAAAGAATGGAAAATGTCGTGCTTCTAAGAAATAACCGTTTTTTACAGGAGAAAAGATAACAAATTCACTCACTTGTGCTTCCCAAGTCTCAGAGGATCCGCAGCCAAGTGACAGGATTTTATTTGTCCAAATGCTTCAAAAACACTAAACAAAATCGAATCAACATTGTAATTGTCATGCAAACACGGCATTACTTTAGCATAATACACCAACCTTTTGATATCACCCTCAGTTAAATCTGGATGGACAGAAGCTATATATATCCTGTTGTAGGATTTTGATTCTTCAACAATTTTCTCAATGATCGATTGTGCCTGAGGCATATTGCTTGGCCTGCCCACCTTGATGCTGTACCCTGCAATCATCACTCCATTCATCTGTTCCAGTGATAGAAAAGCAGCCTCTGGAGTCTCATATTCAAGAAAGGCAAATCCCTTGTGATGTTTGCCCACTGTGTCGTAAGGCATGCTCATGCTCTTTATTGGTCCAAAAGGTAGGAAAGCCTGCCTCACTTCCTCCTCCTTGATGACAAAATTTATGCTCCCAACATATATCCTAGTTCAGCAAAACCACATTAACAACAAGCAATTCAAAAAAGACAAGACTTCACAAAACTCAGACCTGCACATCAAAGCCAATGCCTGTTGTCTCTGAACGGAGTTCTGGAGATTTATTGTTTGCTGAAACATAAAAAGTGAAATTTTATTTAATAAGTAGAAATACCAGGTTTCAGCCTACTATGTTGGTGCATATATCGGTAAAATCTTCAAGACAATTGGTGACATTCAGACATTAATGTCTCTCATAAAGGAAATGCATGTTAAATTAATTCTTAGTTTTATACTGCTATTTCAATTATAAATGTTTTAATGGCATGTCAAACTAGACCCTAATTCAAAATAATTAATTTCAATAAACTTAAATCACCTGTTGCTGGTGGGTGATGGTTTGCTTCAACAGAGCAGCTTTAATTCCCTGTTCACGAGCATACTTTCTGGCATCTTCCAGTTTTTCTCTCTGTCTACTTGTCAACTTTGTAAGGCTATAGGCCTTTTTCTCCTTAAGGGCCCCTGCTCCAAGAAACACAGAACCAATTTGCTTTTCTTCAGATACATTCAGCTGGAATCCTGAAATAATAATGAAAACTTAAAGTGGTTTTAAATGCATGAACACAACAAAGGGGAATGCAAATGTCTGTCAAAATAATAATTTAGAATAACTTGATTAAATCAAAGTCATCATAAATGAGGTTAAAGGAGTCTTTGGGTAATTAATTGCAATGAAAGAGAGATATGGTCCCCTGTCATCTTCAATGTCACCCTGCATTTATTTTGTAGTATTAGTTTTAAAAAATAAATTTTGATGCATTCGTTTTAAGGCAGTTTTACAGAGCATAACAATCACTGAGCTGTTCTAAAGACCAAGTGTTTAACACTCCATTCACATGATGATTCCTGCAACAAACAATAAATGCCTTATACATGAAACAGGAATGCACAATCTCATCAATTCAACCCATAAAACATCTTTCGAAGACGTCTGAAAAGAAACCGCCGCAAAGGAGTTCTTGACCATCTGCCAAAAATCTCAAATTTGTTCGTAAAGACTTTTAGAGAGGCAGCCACAATGCTATAGAAAGTTTGATTGCATTACAAATATACATTAGAACAAACTTCACTATAGATCCTCTTCTAGTGAGCAAGGATTCTGAGCCAATCGGGGCTTGGGACGTTTATGCGACCATGGTATTTAATCTACAAAAGTTTCGTTTTCGCCCCATTTTCACATTTATCAAATGACGTAATGAGCATTCGCATCATCTGATAATCATGAATCTTTCGGATTTGTCTGATAGTATCTCCAAAGACCTAACACTTTTCTCTCTAGCGTCACAGACGGGCAAATCATTTTTGTGAATGTTTATTCGTACGTAGGAGCCATCTCATATTAAATTTCAATCATCAACACCACTTTAAAAAAAGGAACGAAGTACTTTGGTAATGGCACTATTTGAAATCGCCTTTCTTACCGATTGATTGTGGAGAAGGGACCGCCGAATCCTTTAATTTAATTTCTTCCAGCGATTGGGCGAAAGAAAAATTAGAAACATTCTCGCCTGTTTCGAATTGCATATTTGATTGTGTGATAAACACGATAATGACACAAACACGCAGTCCGGGAGCGTCAAAGACTCTAATTTTCAATAATCGCTATGCATTAAAATTTGTTATTTAAAAAATATTTTTAAAAATATTTACCTTGAAAAAGTTTAATTATTATTAAAAATTTATTTATTTGTAAAAATATAGAAATTGTCAAATTATATGTTAATGCAAATTTCAATAATTTTATTTATTTTTAACACTTTATCAAATATACACAAAAAATCTATAAAGTTCAAGGACTACATTAAGTTCCTTCTAAGGAATGATCTCAACATTCGACCGTCAAAATCAAATATCGATTTAGAAAATGGTATTAATTTAAATAACAATCTTAAAGACGCAAAACTTAAAATATCTGATTATTAATATCACTCAATATTCAATTGCTTCATTTTAATTTATTACTTAGTTTTTCGTGTTAGTAATTTTTAGTCGTTCGTAAACTAATTTTAGAAAGTAAACACAGTTTGAGCATAAAGTGTGTGGATATCATTTTTTAATTTTATGAAATTTTACTATAAACTGGTTTTGAATATCATCGCATTATTGTTATAAACGATTTCGCCATGATAAAGAGGGCAGTTATTCATCATTTGTATTAATACGCATATCTTGATTTCTGTCTGGCTTTTCACTGAATGCCTTTCTTCTACATATTCTTCTTTCTGTGGCCACATTAAGTTTTAGGAGAAAATTTGGAATGTTTATTTACAAACAGTAACACCCTGAATACGACCTTGCATAACTTTATGTGGCACATACTTTAGTTAATGATCGGAAATGTTCAAAATTAGTACTATTGCTGTTTTGAATATAGGATTTTCAAAATGTTCCTCATTTTAAGGATGGTGATTCTTTCCTTCTATGCTCTCACGTAAAACTTTAAGATGGAAACAATTTAATAAATCCTTGTACACAAACAATCACAGCTTTCCAAATACTTCTTATTCTCTTTATTATATTAACTTTCCAATCTCATCTCCCTAATGAATAATAGATTTACCCATGTTTTTTTGTTGTGCCTTTGCAAAGTGATCATAACAAGTCAGTGGAGAAATACAATAATAATAATAGGATAATCAAGAGGAAATCATATGAGGGAGCAAGATATTGGCATAGCAGAATCATCTCTCACAAGCTAATGAGATTTAATTAAAGAAGCTATGAATAATAGCATTAGGATGATTATACCTGGTTGTGTGAACTTCATTTGGTGTTTTTCAGTTTTTAAGCATCTGCATTTGATTGCATGGAATATAATTATGATGATCTCAAATTTAATGATGTTTTGACATTAACATGGAAGTCAATGATTTATTTGTCTTAAAAGCATTGATGGCAAAATTTCTTTCAGCAGCGATTAAGTTGACATATCCTTAATGGATGGGATAGAGCTGGACTTCACAAGAGGAACAGAAGAGCATGAAGACTTACCTGCACATCATTCCCTCCACCAATCAGGGAACCTGAATGGCCTTCCCGATGACCCCTACCAGACTTCGGTATCTCGGGGTAAGTGTTGATGTAAAATGACTGATATGTTCTGCAATGAACCTTAAGGAACCTTAAATTTAGACTGTTTAATTTTAATTATTTAATTTGTCTTTTATATAATGAACTTTTTTTTGTGTTTTTTTATTTACAATCATCTCTAAATTGTTCAACTAGCTGTTGCTTGAGAATTTATATCTTCCAGAAATTTATATTTTTGATATAAATAGATGTTGATGTGTCGCTGGAAGGCATGAGTAAAATTAAAATATTATTTTTTCATGTTTCCATTCCCTCCCAAAATTTTCCAGCTGATAATGTGCAATGGAAAATATTTGTTGATGATATTTCAAAACATGACAGCAAATGACATTATTAACTAAACAATAATATATTTAATAAGAGATATAATACTAAATTTCAGATTATCTGTGCACATAATAATTGTACGCAGGTTCTCTAAATAAAATTCTTGTTTAAGCAAACTGATAAAAATGTATTTTGTACTTATGTATTTTATATCATTGCATGCTATATTTTTGAGGAATATTATGAATAATTTAAGCAATAAATAAATTTTGAAGTCTCTGAATCGTTTATATTATGAATTATTTATATATATATGAATTAAGGTTCCTCGAGTCTCATGGAAGCATTAGAAGAACTTCCAGCTGGAATAGGTCAGTACGATGATTTCCACACCATCGACTGGTTGAGGGACATATCCAGGGATAGAATGAGACACAGACACATTGTTAAAAGAAGAAAAGAAGGATGTCTTCAGAAATTAATTAGTGCTCACGATGCTTGGTCAGGATGGGTTTGTGTGCTGCTAGTGGGCTGTGCAGCTGGTTAGTTAATAATTTCCATTTTATGATAATAAGAATATGATTATTTAAAGATGATATATGTGTGCGTGCTAGAAAATCTGGATAAAAATTTTCAAACTGTAGTTTTACAAGCAAGCTAAACATATTGTTATTTTTTGTTTTTCGTTTTGTCTTTGTCTGGACCCAAGTCGTTTCTTTATGATCTGAATAAATTAAGGATGATTAAATGCTAATATTTGGAAATTGTGTTATCATTAGGACTTAATTCAAATTAAGCATTAAAGTTTAAATTTGACAACAAAGTTCAAAGGTTGCATTTAAACATCATCGTATCAGTCTTGTTAAACATCTTTTTTATTTCTACGTTTTTTTTACAACCCGAGACATTTCCAAACAAACAATTTTGATTTAACAAATGTTAAAAATTGGCTAAAACTGAAGCCTCAATTCTAAATGCTATTATCTGGTAAAAATACAATTGAATCCTTGTTATTATTGAACATTATTTTGTTTTTATTGGTAATTCCAAGCTGAAATATTCTTGCCAATTCTTGAAAATATGCTTGTAAATTATTCTAAGTTGTTGGAGTTACTAAATTTATCGATGACTTTGGCAGTAATGATGGTAATGATGTGGATGTTAATACTAGCCTTAGTTAGGCACTGCTAGTCTGAGACAGAACAAAGTCCATCATTTATTTTTCTTTGAAACAAAACAGTATGAACTTTGCAATGGCACCAACGATGTGAACAATTTCACATCAATATTGTTACTTTAAAAATTATAAAAAAAATATATAAAAATTATTATGACTAAAGATTGAACATCACTTTTACTAAATTATGAAATAATGACAGTTGACATGAACCTCAGATTGTGAAAGCTTTGAATTTTAACCATTAATAAATAATTTAAAAAAATTACATTGCAAGAATTGATCTGATTCTATTTGAACTCTTTATCATCATTCCATGATTCAAAGATTTATTCAAAAGAGCTTATTGTCAATATGTCAAGGCATTACCAGCTTTTTGTGATAAAATCTTTACTAAATATTTGAAAATTGAAATTTTGGCTCGTGAAAATCTCTTCCTGTTTTAGGGGATGATGACATTTTTCTAAAATAATAAATTAATATATTAAATAAATTTGTAATATACTAATTATTTAGTTAAAATAATGAATATTTCAGGTGTCTGTGCAGCCATAGTGGACATAGGTGCTACGTGGATGTCAGATCTGAAGGAAGGAGTTTGTTTTGAAGCATTCTGGCTCAACAGAGAACATTGCTGTTGGGCTGCCAATGATACCTCATTTGATCAAGATGAGTGCAAACAGGTTATACAGTAATATGAATTAAAAATATATTTGCAATTATTATTGACATGATAAAGTAATAATGAAGTATATTTAGTACAAAATCTTTCATGATTCTCTTTCTTGTGCCAATCGCTATTATCTGGACTGGATTGACTCTTGCCTTCTTTGTGTGTCTCTATGCACACTGTTAACTGCTAATTTTGCCTGCTTAATGCCAGCCTCTCTTTGGCTGTCATGGTGTTATTGGATTAAAGCACAAGCATTAAAATGTTACTTTATAACCTTTTAATTTATTAATTTCATTAATTAACATATTTCAGTGGAAGACCTGGCCTCAGTTATTTGGCATTGAACTTAAAGAAGGTGCTGGGGTGTACATATTGAGCTATATCATGTACATCATCTGGGCACTCATATTCGCTCTCCTGGCTGCCATGCTCGTCAAAGTCTTTGCGCCGTACGCGTGCGGATCGGGTATTCCGGAGGTAGGCGATGCCGCTTTAATTTGGTATAATTAAATTGTCTGTTCGTTAATTCATTGCGTAATTAGATGTTCGAGTGTTAACCTTTGAACTTTAACAGATAAAAACAATCCTCAGTGGTTTCATCATAAGAGGCTACTTAGGCAAGTGGACGCTGATCATCAAGTCCATAGGCATGATGTTCTCCGTCTCCGCCGGCCTCTCCTTGGGCAAGGAAGGTCCGTTCGTACACATCGCAAGTTGTTGTGGAAACATATTGTCTCATCTCTTCCCAAAGTATGACAAGAACGAGGCCAAGAAAAGAGAGGTTGCATTTTTATTTTTCTTTAAAATGGATAGCAAAACTAAGCAGTTTTGATGCTCCATTTGCAAATGTTAAGGCTTCAATGATGGCTCAGCTTCATTGGATGTTGTTTTCTTTTAGATTTTATCTGCAGCTGCAGCAGCTGGAGTCAGTGTGGCTTTTGGGGCACCAATAGGAGGTGTTCTCTTCAGCCTGGAGGAGGTTAAATCAGGGATTTTGTGATGATGATGACGACGTTTGTTATTATTATTATTATTATTATTATTATTATTATTATTATTATTATACTAGGCCACTAATTGTCAAGCTCTTTTTCAAAATAAAATGATTTTTATTATTAAATATATTCTATTATTATCATCCTTTAGGTGAGTTACTACTTCCCACTGAAGACCTTGTGGAGATCTTTCTTTTGTGCGCTTGCAGCAGCATTCGTCCTCAGATCTTTCAATCCGTTCGGCAACGATCACCTGGTCATGTTTTACATCGAATACCACAACCCGTGGTATCTCATTGAACTCGCTGCATTCATCCTTCTTGGAGTCTTTGGGGTGATGTCTTGATGATGATGATTTTTATTATTATTATTATTTCATTTTTATTTTATTGCATTTGTTAAGTTAAATAATAATACTTGGAAATGCCAATATTATACTTATTGAAACATCAGAGCTCATTTCTGACAATTTGCAGATTTTAGTTGTATTTTAGTTGTATTGTGATGCAAATGTTTTTTTTTTTTTGTTATTTTAGCTGATATTTGTTGTAATGTTTTTGTATTGAAAATCAATAATTTATACCATCCAAATGCTTATCAGTTTTATTTTGCTTATCAGTTTTATATATTTATCAGTTAACTTTAATTCAAATTAAAAAAAAAAGACATCTTAACATTTCAGTCAATTTAATTGCTTTTTATTAGTTTGTGACTCAAAGGAATGTTTTGTAACTATCATCATCACCATCATCATCATCATCATCATCATCATCATCATGCTTGGTTCTTATGCAGGGAATATGGGGAACAATATTCATAAGAGCAAACATCAAATGGTGCCATTTCAGGAAGACAAGCATCCTTGGAAAATACAACATAACAGAGGTTTGCTTAACATTTAATTTCATATCAGTTAATTAAATTTATTATTAATTTATTATTAATTTATTATTAAAAGCTGATGGTTGACACCAGGTTTTAAAAATTTTAAATTTAATACATTTCAACTTACAAAAGTAACTGATGAGAGTTTGAATAGATTATATTATTTATATATATTATATTAACTATTATATTATACCATATTATATTATAACTATTACACCATATTATTATTAACTGATTAAACCCATCAATAATGAATTTTTTTTAAATTAACACGGAATGGGCATTCATTATTTTATTTATTTATTTATTAATTTGTTTCACTCAAATTTGCAATAAAAACTCAAGTGGCAAAACTTAAGTTCCTTCTGCAGCTCTTATTGTTGTTGGTTCTCATCTGAGATGTTCACAACTGTTTGAAACAGGATGCATGGCAATAATGTTGTCAAAACATTCCTGGAACATGTTCAGGAATTGTTAATGAACTTGTTTCTACAACTTCGAATATTCATTGATTGCAATTCATTAATCATCACAACATTCATTTATTATTATTATTGTTATTATTATTATTATTATTATTATTATTATTATTATTATTATTGTTATTATTATTATTATTATTATTATTATTATTATCATTATTACTCATAATCTCATATTTTGACTTTTAACAAAAATGTTAATTATTGACAGGTTCTCGCCGTGACCCTCATAACGGCCGTACTTGCTTATCCGAACAAATACACCAGGTGAGCTTTATTGCTCGGCACATTTTTTTTTGGTTGTATTATTATCATCTTAAAAATTAATCGGATATTATTTAACGAATATGAACGATCTTGATGACGATAATGATAATTGTGGAGGTCGTTGTGATTGGTCCTACAATTTATTCGTATCACTATCTGTAACGCCCTGTAATTGCTTTTATGAGACAGGCTATTATCTTGTTAATGAGGTTGCTGATGATGATGATGTTGATGAAGGTGGTGATGATGATGATGACGATGGTGATGTTTCCTAGAATGAACACGAGTGCTCTCATCAAACAACTCGTCAGCATGTGCAGACCCGAGGATGAAACTGCCCTTTGGTAAATCTTCATCATTTTTGTTTTGGTGGTATTTTTCTATAAGATTCGACAAGTTTATGTTCATTATTTGTTTTTAAAAACATTCAAATACAATTTCAATTTCTCAAACAAAATCTGCAATGGAAGATGATACAATTTGAAAATTGAAATGCATAAATTTGTATGATTGCCTGCTTAGTTTGTTCTTGTAGCAATTATTAAATAATTATATTGGTAATTGTTAACCATTCTAAGTTTAATTAAGCAATTTTATGGTTGTATTTTATAATCTTATTATTTAAAATTAAATAAAATATTTCCTTAAAATATTCAAACAAATTTTAATGGCAGCGATTATCAGAGGAACGTGACCGACGTTAACACGGACATGACCAGTGCACCTCTCGGACCGAATGCCGTGGCTGCCATGTGGGAATTGTTCTTGGCCCTCATCTTCAAAATGATTGTCACTGTCTTCACCTTTGGAATTAAGGTTGGCTGTTGACTTGTATGTTGCATTTTATATGTTATATATATATATATAGATATGTGATGATGATATATATACATGTATATGTAGTCGTTGTCTGGTTATCGGAAGAAAGTATCTGGCAGGGACATCCGCTTGATCAACGGATGCGGCCCAGCCCCCGAGAGTGTCAGGATTCAGGGCCGAAACACTCGTAGAAGGGGCCATTCCTCTGAAGATCCCTGCCAGAACGCTCGTTCAAGAGTTTCAATCAATATATATGCTGTTGTTTTATATGTGCTTGTCAAAGCTTTGTCTTCGCTGGTAGCAACTGAGTAAGAATTAGAAGAAAAAATAATTGGAATGAAAGTTTAAAAAAAAAAATTTAAAAATTGATGATCGCTCGAGATGCAACAACAGTAGTGATACTGCAACCAAATAAGCCGAGCAATGCGTAATGTTTTTTCTTTACTTTATGTGGTTTTTATATCACATTTAAACTCATTTTATCTTAATATATCTAATAAAAAAAACACATTAAGGCACCTCTTTGTCTTAAAAATAGTTTCAATTGAATTTATTTTTGAAAGGTACCTGCTGGCCTCTTCATCCCCAGCATGGCCATTGGGGCAATCGCAGGAAGAATGGTAGGAGTTGGTGTGGAGCAGCTGGCTTTGTGAGTCTTTTTTGCTAGATTTTATTTATTTATTTATTACTTAGCTGCTTTTCTAGTGAATTAGTTAATTGCTTCCGTATTTCTATTCTCACTTGAAATGGTTGTCAATGTGGCAGGATTTCATGATTTGTTGAAGCTATTTTAAATTATATTTGATTCATTTCAGTGCTTACCAAGACCATTACATCTTCAAGGAGATGTGCACCAGCGGCCATACCTGCGTGACACCTGGATTGTACGCCATGGTCGGTGCTTGTGCAGCTCTCGGAGGAGTCACCAGAATGACGGGTCAGTTTGTCGACGACGCTCGATCAAAACATTCGAAAGTCCTGTTTACCACCACAGTAAAGAATGGTTTTAAAAATGAAGCCAATAAATAAATATATTTCAGTTTCTCTGGTCGTGATCATGTTTGAGCTGACAGGAGGTCTCCAATACATTGTTCCACTGATGGCTGCTGCCATGACAGCCAAGTGGGTTGGGGATTCACTCCACAAGGAGGGCATGTATCCTTTGCAAAGTTTATTTTTGTTTTAAAAAATTTATTAATTATTCATTAATCCAAATGAAATGTAATAAGTAAGGCACAACGATTTAAATAACTCAAGGTTCAGCCTTAAGGAAGTGCATGTCTCTTCTCAGCCTAAATCATAAAGCATATGTTAGCTAATGGATCATCTTTCAACATGTCATATGAGGATGCCTTTGTTCTTGTTTATATTAACTTACTGATCAAACATTGATCTACTGATCAAACATTGATCTACTGATCAAACATTGATCTACTGATCAATTCAACCAAAAATTTCATGAAATGTTTGAACTAATCTGAAATAATTGAAATCAAACAGTCAAAGCTCAATATCTCCAACAACAAAAAAAAACAATTAACTTTAATTAATTTGTAATTAATTCGTAATTTCTGGTAAAATGCTTTCTTCTTAAATATCTTTGAGTATCGCGATAGTTACAGTTGTATGGAGTTAACACTTGACCAAAATGTAGATACGATGCCCACATTCACCTCAATGGTTATCCTTACCTGGATTGCAAGGAGGAATTCACACACACCACGTTGGCTACTGATGTTATGCAGCCAAGGTGAGTAATTCTTCCTATTTAAGTTAACTCTTTAAATAATACAGGTAAATGGTAAGTCATGTTGTTATGTTTATCCAACACCATTAGAAATTTATGGATGCAACAGAAATATTAAAAATATTTTATCAAAAATAAATGGAAATATTTTGGTTTCAGGGGACACGACATGCTGTGCACTGTGACGCAGGACTCGATGACAGTGGGAGACATAGGTAAGCATTGAGGTGTGGTTTATTTATTTATTACAATACATAATAAAATATATAATACAAAAATAGATAAGTAATACATAATAAAAAATATATGTATAATATAATATAATATTTATGTGATATATGATAAAGAAATATAATATAATATAAAAATATTTATTCATTTGTTCACTGATGATCTTCACTTTCTGATAAGAAACACTGCTTCGAGACACTGACCACAATGGATTTCCTGTCATCATCTCAAAAGAGTCTCAATTTCTTGTGGGTTTTGTTCTCAGGAGAGATCTCATCATTGCTCTGAGTAAGATATTCCTTTATTATACATACCTATTGTATTATAACTTGCATGTTAGATAGAGTAAGATATTCCTTTGTTATACATACCTATTGTATGATACAAGTTCTGATTGTATTACAACTTGCATGCTGGAGGCTACGTAGTTCTATCATATCATAGTTACATAGATTGAGGCTATTGTTATTATTGTCATCATCATCATCATCATTATTCATAAATCATCACAATTGCTTTGACTAGAAAGTCAATTGATCCAGATCTCAACCATCTTATTTATAGTATTTTTGCAGTAATAACGTTTATTAATAATTTATTGATAATAAAATGTTTTATTATAATAATATAATATTATAATGTCAACAGGCAATGCAAGGAAAATGAATGATGGCATTGTGAGCAAATCCATTGTTTACTTCTCAAACACCGGACCAAATGCTGGCAAAAGTTTCGGTCCTGAGCCCCTCAAGTTGAGGAAAATTGTGGATATGGTTGGCATATCATTCTTTGTTTGTGGATATGGTTGGCATATCATTCTTTGTTTGTGGATATGGTTGGCATATCATTCTTTGTTTGTGGATATGGTTGGCATATCATTCTTTGTTTGTGGATATGGTTGGCATATCATTCATTGTTTGTGGATATGGTTGGCATATCATTCATTGTTTATTCTTCACTTTTATCATCACTTTGATCGTGTCCCACCGAGGAATATTTTCCTACTGCCTACCATTATTAATATTGCTATTCCTTGATTAATGTTTAGAATTATTTCAATCAAATATATATTTCTAAATTACTTTTTATTAATTGTTTTATTAAATTGCTAGTTATTTTAATATGCACAGTTTAATAATTGACCCATTTGTAAAACATCTAAGATCAAGAAAAACAACTTGAAATCATACAAACTGCACTTTCCACAGAAATATAACTTAAAGCCAATTAACTTCACTTTCTAAGCATCTTAGAATTGTTTTCTTAACTTATGGTAATTGATGACTGGAATTTTTGGCCTGGATTTAAAATTTAATAATTTAAAATTTATTTGAATAATATTTAAATATTTCCAGGCACCAGTGACAATAACTGACCAAACTCCCATGGAAACAGTCATAGACATGTTCAGAAAACTCGGTCTCAGACAAACTCTCGTGACCAGGAACGGGTGAGAACAGACAACAATTACATAGTAAAACTAGTCACACAAAACATCAAACAGATTAATTAATGCTGCCATTCTGTGATATCCACATTATCAGATTTAAATAAATATTAGTGCGTTAGTGCAGCATGTGCCATAACTATTATTTCATGTGTCACTAATTATAATTGTCCCATTATTAATCAAGCAATACAAACAGCATTGCAAATTCTTCCTATAGTCTTTAATAATTAAGATTTTAATAAGTAATAGTGATATAAGTTAGTAAAAGTTAATATTTCGTCATTTTTTAATTTGCCTCGTTATTTGTCATAAACAGTAGAGTCCTTGGAATCATCACAAAGAAGGACATCCTTCGACACGTGGCACATCTCGAGAACGATGACCCCGCCTCCATACTTTTCAATTAATTGTCATAAACACCTCATCAGAATGAACAGTCATTTCTGATCCTAAGACATCTGAATGTGTCATCGATTTGTCAATACGATTGATTATAATTATATTATAATCGTTAGCATTTTGTAAATATTGCAATTAGGACGTCTTCTCGACTTAACGAGTCCGTCGTGATGTCATTCATTTATTTTTCTTGAGTTTGTCGTTCCTCGCACGACGCAAAATTTCCTTGGGACGAAACGAGCGAATTGGAAACGCTGCTACAGATCGGTTCATCTGAAGGGTGTTAATTTGCTTTCAGATTGGATTAATTGAAGTTCATTATCAACTCATTTTGCATTTCTGCAAACATACCTCCAATAAATGTTTTCTCAAATGTCAGTGAACAATCTATCTAATTGGCATCAAGTAGTGCTGTTCAGTGGTGTTCCAAGTGTCAGGATTAGATGTGTCAGTGCTAAGCATTATTAAGTGAAGCAATTTTCCAATGCGATTTCTTATAACCTGGTCCTTAACACAATAACAATAAGGTTGGGAACTGTTAAGTGTTAAGCTTCCAACATTTGGATAATAAAAGGTATTAATTTAAGCATTGTTCAACTTTCAATTTATTATCTACTTTCTTTAGGCTACCAAGTCTAAAAATTAAAAAAATGAAGCAAATGTCCAATCACAACAAAAGATTTTGTAGATTACAGATTTATATTTGGTGCTATATACTATAACAGCATGTAATAGATGTTACATGGCTATACATTCATTTTCTTCTTTGCTATTAAGAGTTGTGACGATATAAAACTTGTACTCAAAGTTTAAAAAAATGGCAAGTTTATTTAAAGTAGAAACAGTATCTTTAATTTCCTCAAATTTTTCAACAAAGTGAAGCAATCGGATACAAAAACGAAAATCTGGACACTTCGCTTCACACCGTCTCGGTTGGATTTTGACAGCACCCGTAGACTCGGCAACATATGCTAGAATTAGCGATAGCCAACCCAGCCTCAACGATTCCAAGAATGGCAAAAATGATGCTAAATGCCCTCTTGGCCTTGCTCTCAGATGTTTCGACCAGCTGGAAGTACAAAGGTCATTTGTTAAAATTGACGAAAATTAAAAGTCACATAAAGTTATCAACATCTCGGATTTGATACGGATTTCGGCCTTAGCCTGAAATCCGCGGAAAATTAATAAAAATAGCCTCCCGCCACCCGAGAGTTGGCTTTTGTGTGATAATTTATCATCGGTGAACACAGAAAACGAGCTAAACTAATTTTTTTAGCAGCTGAAGCCATATTTCGTAAATAGTCTATAAAAGAAATGTTCATTGCTATTTTCTAGTGGATTGAAAACTTGTATAACTTAGCAGCTAATAGCAATTCCAGAAGTATTAAAAAGGCCAGGGTTTTAAATTTTGATTGGAAGGGGGCTAGTTAGATGAGTGAAGGAAATTTTATCTATTTGTGTGGTTGGTGGTGACCTTTTGTCCCCGCGTGACTTCGTTAATAGCCAGAATGGTTCGAGAGCATTCACATGTTCGAGAGCGACACTTCAAATTCAAGTTTTAACTCACCCAAGGATTTTACAAAATTAAAATAGACTAAATAAAAACTCGAACAAAGTAATTGACATTCGAATGGAATTCTTAATAACTAACTTGGTTATCCGCAAATGTCAAAACCACTGGCGTTATCGCAATTCCAATTAAGATTTACGCTACCTGTTTAACTCTTTTAGTTGCAACACATTAGGCAACAAATTATTGACAGTTGGCCGGTGCGATAGTTTATATTCAGCATTTTACGCGATCTATTATATGTGAGTTGTACTTCACGTAAATTGTTGAAAAGCGATAATGAATATACAAAATTTAATATTTAGAATAAACAATCGACCCTGGAATGGATATAATTATATAATTTAAATTAGAACAAAGATGAAATTAACCAGGTCTGGGTACGTATAATATTCCAAGACGTAGTACTGGCAATCAATCACAGCCAGTGAGAAACAGATGCCACACAGTACGGCTGATATCACGGACCATACCAAAAGGCTGACCACCTGATCATATAAACAGCATCAATACAATAATAATATATATTGCATATGTTCATATCACATTATTAATTTATAATTATAATTACATTGGAAATACCATTTACCGAGGACATAATAAATCAATTATTTCATTACCGACGAAAATGGCTAAAATTCAACTACAGTTAATTTTTTAGCACAAATTAAATATAAACAACATCATAATATATATTCTGGTTCATTGAGATCAAGGCATAACGAGAGTTCAGAGGTCATTACCTGCGAGGATCTCTTAGGGGTTTTGTAACATTCCCATCCGTACGCGCCAGTGATTGCAAACTAGAGAGTGGTAATTGAAATAATAATATAATAATGCCACATTATTATTATTATTATTATTATTATTATTATTATTATTATTATTATTTCCAAATATATTTATACTCACCGCAATACCAGACCAAATGGCATAACCAGTTACGGACATAAAGCGCCCACAACGACCCGTAATGAGACACAAGGGTAACAAGACGGAGCCGAGTATTGTGTACACGAGGCCAATTAAAATCTCTGTCAGTCCAATTAAACCGACTATTTTTCTATCACGAGGTGATAGCGGGTACGATGAATCAGCAGGGTTCGCCATTTACTTTAAAATCAAACTAGTAAATCAAATTGATGTGGAATATATTTTAATAACACTTAAATAAATAATATTCACAAGGCAGGGTTTCGCACAACGTTACTCTGAGACATGTAAATGTTTACGAACTTTGCTTTTATAGCTGTGCGAGCGGATGTTTTATTCATTGAAGTTAAGCGTGTAATTCGGAAAATTCCTTGTTTCAGTAGAACATAGCAAATCTAGCAAGTGGCGGAGGCCCAACTATGGAAGAAAATTTAGTTCTTTTTTAACGGGTAGGGTTAGGACCATGCCCTCACCCCGTATCCGCTAATGAGTCGAACAAGTGGTTATTGTTTTTTTGTTTTTTTGAAAAGTATTTGTTTACGGTTAATGTATTTGTACATAGATGTTAATGCGATACTATTTTTTAAAGCTTTTCTATACACTTTTTTTAAACTTAAGAGTATAATTACAGTATAAGTTGTCTTCAAATCTATGTTTCCAATAACAGTCACGGAGCTGTTGAACTTGATCTGAATGTGACCTGAAATGCAATAGCTATTGAATAGCATTAATCTGAAACGTGACATGAATGAGTTAAATATTGGCAATTATTAAAGGATGATTAAAGATGACAGTGCAAGTTCATTTGAAGGGTTTGTAATTGTTTACCACGTAAGATCCGCTTAACACTCAAACCTCATTCTCTTGCCGTTACGGACCGATGATTTAATTTATTGACTTGTTTGAAACCTGACGCTTTTTGTAACCTTGCGGAACACATAAATATTTGAAGTTTTGAATCTAAATCGCTAAAGCTAAAATGTAAACCATTCTTCTGCATGATACTCAAATATATAATGCATTTCGTTACAATTTACCTGCATACTTAAATATCATGAGAATAATTAATTCTACGAATTATAAAATAAGATTTTGTGCTTTGACTATCTACTTTTGGTTTTTGGATTTGATGTTTTGGTCCTTTGAAGAAGTTTGTTTACAATTTAGCTCAGCGTCAATGTCCCGCTAGGATGAATTTTGTTTCCGAATCGGTCATTTGATGGAAAAAGTAGTTTTGCAGAATTTACAATTACATTATTCCACAGTTGATGCCAAGTATTTCATAATTAATTAGTTAATCAATTGATAATAGCATTTGTTCAGACAAATCGAAAGAAAACGCTCATAAAATTATGACAGAGGAGGAACCTGCGGCTAAAAAGGTTAATATTTGCCATTGATCATCTTAATTGAAAACTCTAATGGTAAATGCTTTCAGATTAAGGTATCTGAGGATTTAAATGAGTTATCAAAGGAGGAGCTAATATCCAGGTACCTACACAAACATAAACATATAATTGATAAACCAAGAATGTTACTGATATAATGCTACAAAGAAATTTGATCTCAAAGGCTTAAGGTTCAAGAAGAAAAATATGAAGAGTTACTTCAAAAAAACAAGACAGAAAGTAAGCATTTCATTTTTGCAAAAAGAAATCACCTGTATGCACAGCTTCATCATCCACAGCCTCAACATCTGCATCACTTTAAACGTGCCTTTTGCCAAATTTGTTTTGTATGTACAATATATTTGATTTTGTCAGATGAAACAATGGAAAAACTGAGGAATCAAGTCTCAGAGAGTTCAAAAAATGAAAATTTCCTTCTGCTGAGATTAGCAGGAAAAGAGCAAGAAGTTCAAGAGTTAATGGTGGAATGATTTTGAGTCTTACTTTACTTAATTAGTCTTAATTTTAAAAAATAAAGTAATTTAATACTTTATTTCTTGCTTATACTAGTCTAAAGAACTCTTGCTATGTCGACTACAATCTTTTTCATTGCATTACTGTTTAGAGCCAGCTACAAGAACTGAAATCTCAGACTCCTTCAAGTCTTCAGTTGAAATCCACGTTACTCGATTCTTCTGTGAATCTTCTCTTCCAGCACATGAAAGCAGAATTAAACATCACTAAGAACAAACTCGAACAAGCTCAGAAGGATCTAGCAGCTTGGAAATTCTCCCCCGACAGGTAATTGGCACAGCTGATGCTATTAAATAAGTTTTTCAAAGTCTTTGAATCAAGCAATCTTTGCAAACCGTAAATTTGTCTACACATAGAAGGCCATACCAGTTGGTCATAATTTGCAAATTTCTCTTAATAGATAATTTGCATTAGTCCTTTCTATTTGGCAATGGAGGAATACATCTCAACCCAACACATCGCCTGTTTATTACCTAATTTCCACATCGACAAATTCCCAGAGCTTTGTTTTTTCATCGTTCTTTAAGATAATTCACTTTGGATCTATTAGTTACAAAACGGACCAAACTCATTCTGATTGAAGCATTTTCTTTTACTGTTTTTATTGCTTCATGCCAATTTTCTCTGAAGCTTGACAGGCAAACGTCTCATGGCAAAATGCAGCATGCTGTTGCAAGAGAACGAAGATCTTGGGAGGGTTGTCAGCTCAGGCAGGATTGCCAAATTAGAAGGAGACATTGCACTCCAGAAGAAACTCATCCTGGAAATGCGGAAGAGCGAGGAAGGTGAAGCACTTTTCTCTCGTCGGGACATCGTCCGCCATTCTTGTGATTAATTCTCTCTTTACAGAAACTGAGAAGTGTTTGGCAGAACTGGACGAGACTATAGAAACAATGCAGTCGACCATATTTTCCCTCCAGACAGAACTTGCTCAGACCAAACAGAGCCTTGTCAGATATGTCCAAGAATGCGTTTGCCTAGCTTCTGCGAAGGGGACAAAAGAAAACAGAGATGGCATGGAGTTCAATCAAACCACTTCTGAACCACAACTCAATAATTCCGAGAGACAAGAAAATCATTCCCCAGCTGAGAATATGCAATGATTTGCCGACTTAGTGTTTTCGTGATTACCAGTGTTTCTGGAGTTTTCATACCAATAAAAATAAAAATAAACACAAATATATCTTGGAATTTTCAACTCAATATTGATTTTATAAAGACTTAGAACTAACTGAAACTTGGACATATATGAAATAATTTTGTCATTTACATTTTCTACTTTGTGTCTGCCAAAGCTGCTGTACCTCTGAGCACCCAATGATCAGGATTGACAGTGGTCTTGAGATATATCTGGGTTATAAAGTTGAGATCTGTTCTCCGAGGTTTCTTGTAGATCGGGCAGGCATACATTCTCGGGTCACGTGGCCCAACCTTTGAAAGAAGAAATTCGCATTAAATCAAATTAAAGAATTTTTGGAGTTCCTGGGCTAAAGTATATGCACTCAAAAACGATTATTTTCAGGTGAATGTCTTTGCCTATTGTTAACAAAGCTTATGTACTAGCACAAAGAAAGCTTCAAAAAGAACATCACTTCAGAACAAAGAACATCTCTCAGTGTTTTACACTTTTTCAGCGTCTGATATCACAACCGATACATTGCATTAAGGCCAACCTGTGATGCAAACATTCGAATGATCGGAAGGTTGCTAAACAAGATTTTGGGAGGAGACTCGACGAGTTTTGCCGTCCTTTTGTCCCAGGAAGCGCCCTCCAGGAAGAGTCCGTGCACATAAACTCCTTCCTGTTTGCAAAGTTGCAAAACATTAAAAGATAAATAGTAAACATTTATTAAAGAAACCCACCGTCGGAGCAGAATTGAGTTCCTCTTTCGTCCACTTATTTGTCATTTCATTTTGAAGCATGACACTGTCGAGGCACCAACCTTTATGGGAGCGAGTGATTTCTTGCCTAACAGCTGTTAGGAAACCTGGATGAACAATTGAATTGAACTATTTGTTAGGGAATGCTATCTTTTTGTTTTCCTGAATAAATATGTTTAAAAAGGCCATAGAAATGATAACAGTATGGAAGCTGATGTTTGGTTGGTGATGACACTATTTTAAAAAATAACTTCTTTTGTTAGATTAACGCAATCACACACACCGTCGCAATATTACAAGTAATGAGAAAAATATTGCCTAGGTTACTGGCTATATTCCCACTGTGGTTGACTGTGCAGTAGTAATATTATTATGTAGTTATAATCCATTCTCTATGGTCAGGAAGCCATGTACCCTGGGGGTTAAAGAATCCAGTCATCCAAAAGGAGAGTGGTCTCTCAACATATAGCCAAGAATGGAACTGTTCATTCCTGTCTAAAAGCTCTGTAAACCAAAAACCGACGGAGCTGGATATCCAGGAGATTCTATCCCATATCACCGGAACTTTGGCATCATATATGTTGTCCAAAGCATCCTTTAGATCCTATGGGTCAATTCGTTTACTTAGTAATTATTAATTAATTTAACTATCATCGTTAGTTTGTTTACTTATTCACTTAGTCTGGAATTCAAAAACACGTACTTAACGTAATTGGTTTCGGTAGAAAGGCATAACATTCCCAAAATGTAATATTGCAATCAGGTTATGGTTTCCTTCTGAAATAATAATTCAACCTCATTCATGATGATTGTTCCCTCAATGGCCAACTTCAGATCCTGAAGAGTACTGTTGACGGCTATAAGGACTTTTACCATGCGATCTATTTCTTGCTTAAAGAATATGTTCAGAGGTTGCAAGGGACCCATGATTGCCAACCTATTTTTCACCTGTAAAGTGAAATTATTTCACCTCGTTGGAATGATGCTGAAATAATGATAAGGTTAATCTCACAAGCGTGGTAATCACATGTGGACATAGTAAGCAGACAAGAAGCAAATGCTAATCAAGGCAAATGATTGCTTTTATAATACTTATAATATCAGCACATTTTCTGATGAATTAGCCAGTTAATGGACCAAATGTAACCGTGTACCTCGTGAGGTTTGTAAATGCCAGGTAGTTTCTTGAGCATTTCATCTGCCATTCTGAACACAGCTGCCTCTCTCGTTTCTCCTCCGGCCGAACTATCCTTCGGCTGAATGCTGAGAATTGTGTCGAGGACTGCCTTTGATATCTCAGTTTGGTAACTGCATTGATTAAAACCCGGCTGAAATCTTTGTTAGAAAGATCTGAATTTGCATATTTAATTCTTGATGTCACAACTAAATATAAATATTAAATTGAGAATTTAAAAAATGAAAAATATTTAAAAATTCTACTTTAGAAGGATTCACTTTTTTGCAAAATTATTTATTAGATTCACTTAATCCCACTTAAGGAAGGGAATGTGCAAGGAATCCGTGCTAAGGATTATGACAAAGTAGTTACGTTATGCCAGCATTGGAATGTAAACCAAAAGCCTCCGGGGGATCGACAGAAGGGAGATTGTTGTTGATGTAAGCTCTGATGTCTTCCAATTTCTTAAGCTTAATGGGGATTTGGTAGCCCTTATAGAACTGAAATGATTCTTGAAACATGTTTTCAGAGAACCAGACCTGTGGTAAAGCAACAAACAAGTATTATCAAATCAACAATAACAGTTGAAACAATCATAAATCGTCCACATCCCTTGATACACAAGTAAAATATGATTTAATGCAGGAATTATTGAATAATATCAGCATCATACCATATGTTTGAGTGGTTTTGTTACAATTTATAATCTCTTTATGAACATACTTTTAAAAGGGAAAAAAAAACCAATACCATTTGATTGATAAATATTTGGTATATCATTCAAGTAGGTATATAATAATACTATCAAAGAGTTATCATCATGATATTGTTTTGTCATCTTCAAACCTTGGCAAAAGTATTGAGGAGTCGCTTGTCATAATCATCCGTAACTCTCCCGCCATATTGGATCTCACCTAACATGTATCTAACAGTAACCCAGGATACTCCCTAAATTAATGACACAATGAAATCAATAATGAGTTTATACCCGAGATTATTGGATGTCTCTGACATTTTAGTCATTGATTATTAATATTATAGTTAATAATAATAATAATCTAATCTTGTTATAACATTAAATATAAATAAAATGAATATATTACCTTTTTTATGTCCATGTCATCCAGGTGGTTCTGAACAAACTGGACACTGGCCGACCAATCAGAGAGATTAAATTCATAGGGGATATTCCAGCCTAGGGGGCCAAATTTTCTTCTTTCCTAAAGATTCAAAGTGTAACTGCCATTGGGGCGTGCCATAAAACATACAATGCTAAAATAAATATTAATAATAATAATAATACAAAATCCATAAAATAATCGCAAGACACGACTTAACTAAGAAACTGCCTCAGCAAGAACTTACTATGACCACAACTTATCAAGCTGCACATAAATTCTAAATTTGGCAAGTTTACAAGAGTTACAAGTACAAAGAGGTGTTCGCCAATTGAACAACCTGAACGACGGTGTGGAGAAAGGACACGGCATAAAGCATGGGTCTCCACTGCGGCAGAGCCGTGGCCTCGAGAAGGTCCTGGTTGACGTTGTTCATGTAAGTTCTCTTGAGGCCTGCCTTGATGCCTTGTGGTGGATCGTTGGTGTATTTTATGGACATCTGGTTTTGAAATTTAATTTAGTTGAGCTGCTTCTTTTTCAAATTATTTTTTATGTGATTTTACTTCGACTTAGATGTACTAATTTAGTAATTATACCAAGCTGAGCTGTCTTTAATTTTATGGAGTTTAAATACAAAATATGAATAAAAAGTGAAGCACAATTTTAAAGTTATTGTCCAAAAATGATTGGTTTGTCAGTCATTGGTGGCCATATTTTACTGATGTTGATGGAAGGTTTCAAATATTCAAATATTTCACAATATTATCTTTTATATTTCACAATATTATCTATTATATTTATTTGAACATGAAATGCATATCTTCACCTGCAATTGAAAACTCTCATGATAAGATGCGAACAGCTGAGACTCACCTGGAGTAGTCCGACGTGAAAGCTGGGATGAACCTCGGTTGTCAACCACAACCGGAAGTTTTCGTGCATGTTTTCCGAAGTTATGAGCATGTCAAACAGTTCATCCATGAATGCCAAGGCGAGGTGACAATTTTGGAGTAAAGCCCATCCGCCCTGGATTAAATTATTCCTTTTTAAGTTCTAAATTAGAGATCCATGATTAAAATACTATAAAAATCAATTTGTTAAAAGTACGTAGTTTATTGATGTTTATTGATATATTATCACGATATCATGATATATATTATAATATTATAATTATAATAATACTAAGTTAGAAATACATGCATAATGATCTGACATTACGTAGATTATTAAGTGAAAACTGACATTGACAGTGAAGAGAGATAACAGGTTTCTAGCATGAACCTCTTGTCCTTGACCCATGGAGATTGCCCGACATTCTCGGTGATAATAATAATAATAATAATAATAATAATAATAATAATAATAATAATAATAATGAATATTTCTTAATAATTAATTAAGGCCATGCACAATATAACACAAAATGTTATTTATTAATGCTAAAGGCTTATTCATATTTTTATTTCTTGATCTGAAATTTCATTGGCATTAATGGCATTTAAAATTCTGATTATTAGAAGCCCTAGCATTGATACAAATCCATTTTTCATATCAATTTTGATCACTTAACAACTTGTTAATTAATATTAATAATATTGTAATATATTCCATTTCAGCTAATTATCAGGGAGTCAATAATAAATGAGCATTTCATTAAACTCACCAATTCCCAACTTCTTGGCCAAATCCTCAATTTGACTAGTGGGATCAGAGCCCATGGAAAGCAGACAAATGAGTGGATAGGAGGGATTGCTCTCCTCCCACATGCTCTTGAGCTCCAATATGACGCTCTCGATGTACTTTGGACCCATCGACTCTGCTATGTACTTCCTTGCTTGAGCTATCGTCCTGTCTGGACACAAGGACCTGCATCCCGATTGCCAATCAATCAATCATTCAATAAATCAATCAATCAATCAATCAATCAATCAATTAATCAGTAAAAAAATCGGCTGATCATCAGTGACCTGATGAAGAGAAGTTTCTGGAAAGTATTGAGGATGTTGTGGTAATTGTCTGGGAACATCTCCTCCTCTGGAGCACTCTTATCAAACCATTCCTTCCACTGTTTCTCACTTCTTTGAATCTGATTGGTTCAATGATCTATGATCTGAGTTCAATGATCTATGATCTGAGTTCAATGATCTACAGTGCGTGTCATAAGGTTGGGACAGGGGCTAATGTTTTACATTTTGTCTAGTTTTCTGAAAATCCGTAGCGTGTAATTGCCCAAAGTTTCAATTATTTCATGCCTCTATTCTCACTTAATAAAATTTCAATATGTTTGTGAAGCATAATTTGAATATGAATGACACTACTTGGAAAAATCCCTTTGATGATGTTTAGAGGCGTTTCAAAGATTAAGGATGGTGTCTCTTCCTGTGCAGGAAATAGCATTTTATTACATGGACCACTACTAGTGGCTATTATAATAAGGTTATATATATGAAGGGTAATGTTAAATAATTATTTGATTAAATAAAAAAATGCTAGTTAAGCTTATTATAATTGGATTCTTGCTGAAATGGAGAAAGGACAAATTAAGGTATTAAATGAGCTAAATAAAGTCATTTTCTGAAATTTCAAAAGTGTTTAAATGTTCCAGAAATGTTGTCAGATGATTTTTAAAGGATCCAGATAGTTATAGAACCACCTAAGTATAAGGAAGACCTCGAACACTGGATCATCGTCAGAAGAGAATTCTTGTTCGTGAAACTTGCAAGGGAGAATTCTCTTCAACGGGGCTTGAAAAAAAGTTGAAATTGAATTTAACCAAGTCTCCAATATGTAGATACCTTCGGAGAAGCCGATTTTTAAAGTATAGAAAGCGCCAGTAGAAGACATTCTTGACAAAACATCACAAAAGGATTTGATTGAATTGGCTCGAAGAGATGATGAGTTTGAATGTGATTTGGAGCATTGCAATTTTTCAGATGAGAAACATTTTAAGTTTGACAGTCCATATGGGTCCAAATGTTATTGGCATAATGTCAGAAGTCCCCAAAATGAAAAGAAATTTTGGAGGTCATTGTTGGGCTGCCATTTCTTCTCTTGGTTCATCAGATGTGGTGGTCTTAAAGGGGAAACAAAATTGCTCAGAATGTGTTTAAATTATAAAAAAAAACCTCCTATGCCTATACATTAGATTTAAAATGGATAAGGTCATCTTTTAACAAAATAATGGTTCCATCCACATCTCAATACCAAAAAAGGTTATTTTCCAGAAGAAGAATCTATGTCTTAAAGTGGTCTGATTCGACTTCCGGCCCAAATTCCTACTGAAAATGTGTTGGGATTCCTCAATAATCAAGTATATTCTAATGTTATGCAAAAACCTAGCACTTTAAATTGCAAAAAATGTCTGAGCGAGGAGATGATAAAATTGGACAATAAGAGGCTGATACTCTTGTTGAAATCAATGAAAGATCGAGTTCAGGAAGTATTTCAAAAAAGAATGACAAAACACATTGTCAGCTTTATTTATTTTAGATTTTAAACGTGTTTCAACCGGAAAAATAAAGATTTTTGCTTTCATATGAGGTTCACCGACTTTCACTTTTTATCATATTTCCAGTTTTTTGCTTAAATTACAAAATATAGTTGCCCAAAATCACTGAAATTAATATCTCCCAGTAGCTAATGAACATCTACGTATCATATAAATAAATGGTTTATATATGACTTTTATAAACAAAATTATGGCTAAAAAACGTGGGTGTCCCAACCTTATGACACGCACTGTATGATCTGAGTTCAATGATCTATGATCCATTATTGAAATATCTTATCATGCATCATGTCATGTGCCATTATGATATGTTGCTTTCATTGCTGGTGTTGCTGCTGCTGTTGTGACAAGTAGCTATTGATGATTTGATGTTAATTGCACTGAAAATTGCAATAACTAGTAATTGAAAAATTCAAACATAAATTAGAAAATGAACCTGATTTGGAACTTCAGAGAAACCATGCAGTTTGGACACCTGAATAATATTGAGCCAAATGACATCCGTGAGCCACTTGTATGGCTTGTGAGGTACGGAGTTCAAGTCCAGCGACGCTCCTCCTATAATTACAAGAAAATCAAGTCATTTCATAAAAGATTGACAAAAGTAATAGAATGAACCTTTGATGAGGGTGTTGAATTCAATCTGTTGGATGGTGTTTGCTTGGAGGTCCTTTTTGAGAGCAAGGAAAAGTGAAAGCAAAAATTTGTGTTCCTCGTACAGACCTCTGCTTGTGTACTTAAAAACCTTCAATGTTTAATTGTTAAATTCAATTGTTAAATATCATAATTTATTTAAGTATTTTTATAATAATAATATTAATAAGTATTTGTTTTAAGAACCATAAACCCTCCATTTTTTTAAATCTCCATCAATCATTTCCAGCTATAATTAGTAAAAGATTGAATTATAAGCATTTAAGCAATTAATTCATTTAAATGTAAATTTGATGCAAATGTGGAAACCTCATAAGTCAGATGTTCAATGATGTTCGTCAGTCGCTTTCCTACGATGTGAGTTTTTTCTGAACTGCATAAAACAGCAACTAATTGTTACAATAATTTCATTAATTGTTTATTTATTTACATTTAATTCATTTAGGAATCTGCAAAAGCTTTCAAGACGAGGCCAAATGCAACATTAAAATCTCACTTTTCGAGCGACAGATCAAACAAATGGAGAAAGAGTTTGAGTGAAGTCTGGTACATGCTGTTGACGTGGCTCATCTCGCAGAGAAGAAAGTACAGGATGCTACCTCTGGTTGCAACTAGAAAAAGCAGACGATAAGTCGATATTTCACTTTCGATTCGGTTTTGCTCGTCCGAACCCATTCCATCGTTCTCTTATAAAATCATTGTTAACCTCGTATAGGTTTACTTACTTATTGATCTGCATTCCCACCTTGTCTTTACTTACTTATTGATCTGCATTGCTACCTTGTCTTAACTTACTTATTGATCTGCATTGCTACCTTCTCTTTACTTACTTATTGATCTTCATTGCTACCTTGTCTTTACTTACTTATTGATCTGCATTCCCACCTTGTCTGTATTCCTCCCTTGCTTTGTTGATCTTCAGTTCCGTTTCATCAGCTATGGCCAGTTGTTCGCTCACGTCTGCGGCAGTTGCTTTGGTCGTATTCAGGACGGTCAGTACGGACTCGTCGTCCAGCAAGGACCCCTGCAATTCAAGTTTAGTGCTTAACGACGTTAATAATATCAATGGATTCTATAGTTTTGCTAAAGGATTTTAATGGCTCATTTTCATTTAAAAATTTATTTTATTTTAGTCACAAAATATGTTTAATAGATTTTGTTTTAATTTCATATTTTAATTTTTTAGATATTGTTTTAATTTCATATTTTAATTCCATTTAAATAATTTGAAGTAAAAATGGTAAATGCCTCCGTGGTCGACAACTTTTCTAATAAATTTGCTTCCAATTCTTTCATCTTCTTCTTGTTCGAGTTCACGTCTTCAATTAATTTCAATCTCTCGGCCTCCAGTTGCTGTGAATTGAAAAAGTAGAGTGTGATAGAATTGCACATTTAATGTTAAGTGAATCATCATCATCATCATCACCATCATCACCACCACCACCACCATTGCCATTACCACCACATCTTCCAAGTCCTTCATCATCATCATCATCATCACCATTAATCTAATGATTAGTTAATATTCAGGTCAACACCAGGAACAACTAACGCTTTGTTCTGCAACAACCACTCGATTTAACAGCTGGTCTTCCAATCCCTTCATAGTCACAGTAAAGTCAATGACATTGACCAGGGCAAAGACCTAGTTTAAAACAATGCAATTTAATAGATTATTATAATAATAATAATTAAAAATATAATCATAATAATAATAAAATATAATAATAGCAAATTATTATTATTATTATTATTATTATTATTATTATACAACGATTATAAATTAAGGGCTATTATAAATAAAAGTTATAAAATGGAATTATTAATAGAATTATTGTTTTCAATTTGTAACTAAAGAAATTAAAGCATATGTTTCTGGTTATCCATTTTTCTAACAATACAATAGTAACAGTGATGGTGATTAAGTCAAAGTCAATTAATTATAAATTTTGACTTTATCAATGTTGATGATAAATATTTATTCTGATAGACTAAAACTTATTAACATTAAATTAAAATTAAATAAACAAAATATTAATTGAATAATAAATAATAATTCCAAATTGAAAGGACAAACAAAATTCTGACCTCGGGAGAAAATGCTGGATTAGGAAGTTTGGTTGTGAAGTAGATGTAGAAGCCATCCATTACGTCACACTCTTTGTCACCCACCATTACCTGATGAAATAGTAATACATTATTAATAACATCATTAAAAATAATAATAATAATGGCTTTAGTAATATATTATTATCAATAATTTATTAATAATATTATTAAATTATTAATGATATCATTAAAAATTATAATAATAATGGCTTTAGTGATATTATGTATGCATTTTTATCAAACATAAACTTGTAGCTCATTTCTAGAACTCAGCACCCTTCTTAATTGTTATTCATAATCTCATTGGTTGCTGCTGACCTTATAACCTGTGCCCATTTTGACGTAATTCTTGTCGAGTACATTCTCGATGCTCAGATCGAGTTCCTGCTGAACCTCTTCAACCAGCATTGGCTTCCCCAGCGACAGGCAGTCTTCAAGTTGCTGTCTGAAGTACTTGTGCGAAAAATTTGTCACCTGAATTACAAGAAAAATCCATCAATAGTCACGTTTGTTTGCAGTGCAACTGTATTTATATCAGATTATTAATAATGTTCTCATAGAAGATTAACAAAGATTAATAATTCATGAAGTTAATTTTGAGAAATAAGCAACACCTTTGAATGATGGAGAATATTTTGGATTTGGAGAATAAAGTTTGGGGTACCACTATAAGCATCCAAATAATCATATGTGCTATTATTTCATCTAATCGCATTGCATAATAACAATGACATAAGCTACTCACTACCAACTCTCTCTGCTTTTCTTTGGCTATTATCCATGCCCTGCCTTGACCTTGAGGGTCGATCAGCAAAGGGTACCTCGTACCCTGGGTAACAATGATGCCATTTTGAGTTGACAGTTCGTCGCTGGGCAAGCCCTGAAGGTTCCACTCGACAACGGTGGTGCTGTCAACAAGAGAAGATGTAATCACGAGGTTTGGGGAATGGGGAATGTGGTGGGCGGCTATGAGCTTGAACCAAGAATTTAACATCTTCGATCGGAATTCTTGGTTGAAAGGACCCACGTAGCACAAAAATCCAGTCAACAGAAAGGCATCACCAATGAGCCTGTAAAAGATTTGCCAAATTTCAAAGTCGAGCATTCATTTTAGAAAGCGTCACAGCAAATAATATATTGAAATCATTTAAAGGTCTGCTTGTCATTCAACCATTTAACCTGCTGGCCGCCACATATGACTGCCTTTTTATTCACCTCTCTATTTCAGCTGCAAACTCCTTGCTCTGATTGGTCCACCTCACGTGTTCCCCACCGAGTCTACTGATCAGAACCGAAGCTATTTCCATCTTTCGCTTGCACATCTGCGCATCATCGAGTAGCATCTGCTTCTCTCCTTGAGCGGTGTCGTAGAGTGCTTGGACTTTGGCCAGAACTGCTTCTTTTTCATCCAGCTGTGCCTGAGCATCATTCAACTCTTTGGTGGCAACAGTCAGCTTTGCCTCTTGAACTGCCAAATTAGCCTGAATTCATAATTTTTACTGGATTACCATCAAGTTTTGTAAAATGTTTCAAAATTAAACATAGTTTTCAATAATTATAGGATTCCATGATTGCATCTTTGTATCATTACAAAATCATTTAATACTTCACTATTTGGCAAAAGGAATAAAATTGCATTCGCATAGCTCGGACAATTTCAATGATATAATATTGACATTTATATAATAATTTAAAATTCGTTTAATAATAAAATAATGCCTTCAGTGGCAGAACTTCTTTGTTCACTGCAAAAAAGGAACACATGGCTCTAATCCAGGAAGCCAGGCCTGCGACATCACCACAAACTTTCTTGGCACTTTCGAGCGTGAAATCTTCCATGGAGAGATACGGTTGGAGTAATTCCACAACCTCCTCGTTGATGGTGTCTTTTGGAAATTGGAGAAGACTGTTCAAGAATCCCAAATTTCCCATGAGCTGCACAAAGCATAGATTTCAAAGTTAATTATTATCAGCAGTAATTACTTCATTGATAAAAAGTAGCTCCAGTGTTTTAATGATCATCATTTAACAGTTTTTAGCCAATGTCTTGAGTGCTTTAAGGCCTTCTTAAGGCACTGCCTGATGATGAGGGCTGGAGTATGGTACATATCATATTCGGTGCTTATCACTGGCCCTCTGAATATGGTACATATCATATTCGGTGCTTATCACTTGCTGAAACTGAAATCTCTGAGCTAATCTGCCCGTTCCATAATTTCCATTATTAGAGAACGATTTACTTTCAGGGACTCTAGCCATGAAGGCTTTGGACAAGCTCTTTCAGGATCTGCAGTAATATGGTCCAACTTCTTCTGCAGCAGAATGAGGACACAGTCCATAATCCTCATG
Source organism: Hirudinaria manillensis (assembly GCA_034509925.1). Lineage (NCBI taxonomy): Eukaryota > Metazoa > Annelida > Clitellata > Hirudinida > Hirudinidae > Hirudinaria > Hirudinaria manillensis. The sequence continues at coordinate 5,530,956 of CM067527.1, forward strand.
ATGAGATGGGGAGGTTTGGCCAATTTTCTCACCGTTGAAATATGTTGGGCTTTTATTGTCTATGTATAATGAGAAAAGCCTAATCAAAATTAACCAAAAATATGGGTCAAAACTCTTTTTGAAACTAAGAGCTCTTACCCCGAGAGCTGCTTCAGCTTCCTCGAGGGCAGGCCTGGCTTCTTCCAATTTGGCTTCTGCAATTTCTTTTTCATTTCCAATCTCCAGGACAATTTTTTCAGCTTTGTTTTTTACCAGCAACACTCCTGTCTTGACTTCCTCAGCCTCTCTGGTGCTCTCTGTAACTTCAGCCAGCACCTAGATAAAGACAACAGTTCTGTAAACAACGTCATTCCTAACTCGACTTTTGCAACTTTATACTTTGTCGGCTTTTATGTTGGCAAAGGCGAGGTCCTTCTCTTTGACAACTAGTTCCTTAGTGAGTATGTCCACAGAAAGTGTCGCATCGTCGAGCTTCGAGAGTCCGATAGACATCTGATTGGCCATCTCTTGAATTTTGGCCAATCTCTCTTTGTAAAGACTTTTGTACTTTGAGACAAATCCAAGGAATGACTTTGGTGTTACATGAGTTTGTCTTCTGAATCTAGAATGGCAAGCAGAATCATTTTTAAAGTTTTATAATGACCTAAGTCAAACGTGGATCACCAAACCTCTGGAAATAAAGGGAACAGTTTTGTGCAACGGCCGTGTGAACTTCTCCCATGCTTTTTATCAGATGGGCTTTCGTTTCCTTCCTCTGCACGACCATAGCCATGTCGCTCAAGAAATGATTCGACACCGCATACAAAGCGTCGTCGGGCCATCCGGAAAACCAATCCACCGTGCATCCGGATATCAATCCAGGAAATTTTAGCGACCTCGACCTAAATTTTGGACCGACCTGAGAATTGAACGACAAACTTATAATGCATATCACGTTTCATCTACAAAACACTTGGATTAAAGAACTTATTGGTTAGCCTTAGTTCAATTAGTTCACTGGCTTGATGTGTGATATAGATATATGCTATCCCATATTCACGATTACTAGTAGCACAAATTAAATAATATTACTATAATAACATTTGCAATACTGAATCAAAAGATTTTCTACTTTTTTTTATTATAAATTATAACAATAAATGATTGCATTAGGTGATTCTAAGGAAATGTACGCAATACCAACAGGTGAGAAGCAGAGGATTATGTGGAGGTTCTTTCTGACGCGAGAGAAAAAATAGTCGCTGAGATTTTCATTGGTAGGAGGATGTTTAGGCATCTCTTTCTTCATAATAGGTACAAGACTTTGTAATATTTCATCCATTTCATCCTAAGTTGTTTAACATAAACTTGAAAATAATAATTTAAAATAATAATCAGCTGCAAGTTACAAAAAGCTGAAAAGGTTTTATTTTTAAGATTTGAGCTTCAAATCAAAGACCTATTTCCAACCCTAGGAAAGAGTCCAGAAATCTCGCCAGTGCTGAGCAAATTGTTGATATAGTCAAGGAATGACTCATCCTTTATTTCGTTATCTGTGAACACAAAGGTGATCCCTTTGCCAAGAGCACCGGTCGACCTCATTAGGAATTTCAAGTCTTCCAGCAGGTTGTTTATGCCGTAAGCCCTGCATAACATTCGACTCTTGTTTTCAAGATTAATAATATAAGTTAGAAAGTTTATATATGGCTCTGACATATATAGTTCATAGTTACAAAGTGCAATGATTATTTCTAGAGCTAAAAATATCAAGTCAAGACCTGCTAAGAGTGATTTGAAATGGAGTGTTATCATAAATAAAAGATGCAAGTCTAGCTGTTGACTTTTTCCCTGAACCTCCGACGCCTACAAGAAGGGCATTACCTCCAGGGGTTCGAATAATTCTCAGTACCTGGGAGATGATGATGATGATATCAGCACATTAACAACAATGCAAACCATGACATGAACATTATAATGTTAATGATGTGGGCGTAAGCAAGATTTAATTTGATCTTAATATTATAACCTTCACTAGATGAGTCATAGCATCTTTGAAAAGAACCATGTTCAAAGTGGAGCCTCTTGTATTTTCAGAATATTGTTGCATGTACAAAGTGAATCTCCTGTGGAGCACTTCCATACTTGGTACCTGAACAAGTATGAAGAGTATGAAAGGTGGTTTTGGTGGTTTCTGACCAGAACAAGTTACAGTTACGAGAGTTGCGTGTCAAACACAAAACTCACCTTTTCATAAAGCTTTACAAACTCCAAATCGGCATCTTCCGGTTCTTCCCCGGTGAGTTCCGGAGCGTCGCGAAGTATGTCGACAAAGTAAGGTTCCTGGATGTAATACAGAAGATTGGGCTCGTTCATGCCCGCTTGCGAGAGGCAATCCAGCACAGCACCCTCGAACCAGCGCCTATCTTCGTGGGATATGAATCGATCCGCAATGACTCGAGTGCATTCGTGCTTCCAAAGAGCCAAAAGATATTCTTCCGTCTGACATTGCCCGCTTCTGATCTGAAAAGGATGGCGACATTTTCGAGTACGGATGTATTTTCCATTTGAATTTCAAGTCCATTGTTAATGTCTCTTGTGCATTATTTTATGGTTTTATAACTAGAATTTTTATTTAATGCCAGAGAATGGCTAAAATAAACATAGTTTCTAGTTATCATTTCATTTAATAACATCATAATCTGCCAGGCCGTTATTAAATCTCACCATTAGTATGCCCTCCCAAATCCTTGAGAGATCCCTCAGATTAAAAACGTAATGAAACTTTGCTGGCGTAGGCAACATTTTGACTTTCGTGTTTTGCCACAAAACCCTCGTCATCGGTATTAATTCCTCAATCATTTCGATCACTTCCGAAACGAAATCCCTTTCGGGACAGAAATAGCCGAGGGCGATGCTGCGGAATATTTTGTCCATGGAGTTGTTCGACGGTAGGGTGCAGTTAAAAATTGAAAACTGTCTTTTCAGTCGCTGAGGTATGTCGTTACGTCCGCCTGAGAGGTGAATTTATATCGTATTTATGGCTTTTTATAGCTTTAAAAGTTTATAAAATCAATATCAGGTTGTAGAAATGCAGATGAAAATAGCACATAAAGTCGTAAGAAGATAAATTTTAAAATAAATGAAAATAAAACACCTCCGGGATGAATCATGGCACCGATGAGCTGGACATCGATGACGGACGAGAATTCTCCGGGCTTAGTGAGATTATAAAATCCGTGACACTCCATGAGCTGACGGACGATTTCATTGGTCGGTTGATCGCCCCACTCGTTAACGAGGGGCATGTTTATGTCGTCGATGAACAAGGTCATGGATTTGCCCCCGGGCGGGCCGTAAGTGGCTCCGATTCTCTTTTCCACGCAGCTCTCGACGGTGGTTTGGAAAATATTTGGAGTAGTGGCAGAGCTGAAGATGATGGATTTAGACAGATGTTCTTCCTTGTTGTACTGAGACAGAAAACCTTTTATCATCACCGTCTTGGCGGTTCCCTGTTCGCCAATCAACAGCACGGCTTTTCGTTGCTTGGCGATGGTCTGGATAAGGAAATTTGTCCTGACATTGTCCACGTTGGGAATTAAAATGCCTGCATATTCTGGTATCGAGTCTGTCGGGTATATGTATTCTGGGACCCTTTCTGACCAATGTATCCATTCACCTTAAGTGATGAATGGAACAATTACATTAGTGAACAGTTTAAAACTTTATGAATTCAACTACAAAAACTTTTAATGCTTTCCTTTCAAATAAATAGAATTTATAAATTACCTGAAGAATCGACAAGAAACTCAAAGATGGTCCAATCTCCGCTCAACTTCGGATAGGTCAGTTTCGACGGATGGCGCAACATGAACTCTTGGAGCTTCATTCTTCCATCGAGTTCCAGAAGATTTCCAAAACTCCACATGAGACTAAAGATGAATAATTTCTGTAAATGGACAGCAGACATGTGCATCGAGCGATCCGTTTGAGAACCCATGAGGCCTTCCAGTATATCAATGGCCTAGGAATAAATTGAAATATACAAGATACCATCAAAATACTTTTGAAAATTTTGAAAAGTGTTATTAAGTTAGAAATTTTCTAAAAGTTATTGAGTGATGCAAGCACAAAAGTTTCATCCCCTGAAGATCAATGTCAATAATATTAACCTGTTTAATTTCCATACACTGCAGTACGTCCATTTTTTTAGTCAAATTTCCATAACCAAAGTCTACAATGTCCTGGTAGATTTTGTTGAAAAGGGAGATAAGTGTTTCACTCTCAGTTGCATTCCTGGTCAACAGCCAGGCTTGCAGAATGGGCTTCCAGTCCAGACAAGAGGAGCTCATGAAGACCATGCCGTTGCGAGAGACGGTGGCCGGAGAAGCATTGTCGATGTTGTGCACCTCGAAGATTATTTTGCAATTGACTGCCATCGGAATTCGATCGCCGTTGGCCAGGGTCAATTTTTTGGTATCATCCAAGACGGAATTAAGGTTTTCAATCCAAATGGCATCCACAGGTCCGTCGAGAACCAGCCAAACTGACTCGCCTTGAGACGTTTTTTTAATTTATAAATACATTTTTAATTTAAAATACAACGTATTAATATTATGCCACATGTTATACAACATAAATTTATGATGCAATGAAGATGTTAACCACAAAAATTTATAAATAAGTATTGACAATATGATAACAATTATTATAAAATCAATAGTTGGCTAACTCTTTTTCACTTTGAGAGTCTTCCTCCATAGGGCGGAAAATATTCCGTCCGTCCAATCGTTGGAGGCCACGTCGAGTCTTCCGAACATCTGGGGGGCCGTGATGGCCTTGGGGTTCATCCGCATCTCCTTGTGAGGGAGTCCGATGTCCGTCATCGATCTCATGAGGGTGTTGATGCAGCAGGTTTTGCCTGCTCCAGAAGGCCCCAAGGCCATCATTCCATGCCTAACCCTTTGGGTCTCGTAGAGCTATGAGTTGGTTTGATATGGTTAAAATGGTTAATATGGATTAAATGGCATTATGTTACCTAATTAAAATTATGGTGCTTAACATAATTAATTAAAGGCTCAAAGACTGAAGTCTGCTTAATCGGCCAAAACTCTGGTTTAAATTACAAAATTGATACAAGGACAGTTCTAAAAAGTACAGAGAGTTAACCCAATTAATAGTTTACAGTACAAATTATCTCTACACCTGTATGACTTTCAGATTCCACTGGGGATAATTGATGAGCTTGTGAAGCTCAACATTCTTTTCTATGGCACCTTGTAGAGCAGGATACATGACTGGCTGACTAAAGGTCATTGGGAACAGGTCATTGATGAGGCTAAGCAACAGTGGTTCATCATCATCAACCTAGAGGCCCAAATTTATAAGATAATTATAAGGGGCCAAAACGCTCTTTTTCTTAGTGATAATAATAACTTTCTTTGCTGACATGAAAATCAGAAAATGAACCAGTTTTGAGAGGTTGAGATCCTTAAGAACTTTCATGACGATCATCGATTCCGCCTCATTTCCGCTCGTCTTCTTTATTGAACCGAGAGTCCTCAGCACCGACAGGATGTTTCTTAGACCGAAGTCATAATGAACCTGGTCATACAGATGAACAAAAGATATTGCTTATCCAACTTTTGAACATTTTGTATGTGGACATTATTATTACAAAATAAACCACAACCATAATAACTTGCATACTAACTCTTCATCTTGACTCTTCAACACGACCATCACAATATATTCAATCTTACTTGTTTTGAAAGCTGTTCCTCACAGAGCTTATACAGCACGTAGAACTTTTGCGACAGGACGACATTCTCCAGAAATCCATTGCTAGCCAGTTTAATTCTAATGATAATCATCCGATCTGGAACCATCATGGCCACGGTCCTGAACATCACTTTCAGATTCTCCGGTAACTCTTGTCTCCCGGCGTAACCCGGATTCATGGTCAGGAAGATTCCAAACTCCGGGTTCATGCTTACGGTTTCCCCGTCGGAAAAGACGAAGAATTTTTTCTTATTTTTCTTGGCCATCAGGACGATCCATATCTGCTGGGCAGCCACCGACAACACTGGCAGCTCTATTCTATTAAACTCATCGAAACATCCCCAGGATCCGGACTGGGCGAGACCCTTGAATATGCGACCGAGGCCTCTGAAATCCATCTGATCCGAACAGTTGAAAACGACGACGTATTTCCCTAGGGCTTTTCCCATGTCTTTCACGGTTTCGGTTTTCCCCGTGCCCGCCGGTCCGGCCGGCGCAGCTCCCATGGACATTCCAAGCGATTGGGCCATCGTGATGTAACACCTGGCAGTATACCGTGGACTTCAACTTTTTATGACTATAAATTGAGCAGTAAAAAACATCTTCGTGTGTTATATCACCGTATGACTAATGTTAACATGAATTGTTTTATTTAATACTATTATTAATATATAATTATGTATAAGCCCTTTTAGATATTCTACCATTCCATCCTTGACTAATTAACTAGAACTTCAATCATTAACCCTTTACTAAATCTTTAATTAATACACTATATAAGTTAACTAATAAAATAAATACTGGCAATTCCATCACTCACTGGTTGGTTACTAATTGATCTGAACTAATGATTAACTAATGGTTAGTTACTAACCTATCAGTGAGTGGAGTGATAACGAGTCTCTCCGTGCATCCAATGAACTCGTTCTGATAGATCGAGGTTACATCTGTTATTATGCAGAGGGTTTTGCTCTCCTCTTCATCAAAGTAGAACCTTGACTGTTTCAACCACTCAAAGTCTGCTGGAGATTTTATGTGCAGTCGGACCTGTGTGTAATTAAAAATGCTTTGCACAATGCAGTTACAGAATATCGAGAATGTGATTATGACAATTAGTTTCATTAATAGCATAAAAAACTGTATTTTTAAAATATATAAGCTAACCACAGCATAATTAGAAGGATGGAAATAATTTGTTATGAATAATAACTTAGTATTAATTTGTGAAAGCAATATTTATAATAAGACTCATATTCATCATGAAATTGTTTTTCACATATACACTATTATGCTATTTACAAATTACAAACAGTGCTAAAGCAGTGCCATAAAACCTTGGACAAATAAATACTGCATAAAACAATGCAAAAAAAAAGAACTCATTTTGTTTAACCAGGTCATCAAATATGTCCTTTTGATGGAGGTGTATGGTGATGATGGTCTCGAATTTTACCGCTTCGTACTTCGTCAGAGGTTTACTCGTCTGCTCGATGAACGTGTTCAGAATGCTGAGGAACCTTTTGCTCGTGTCCACCATGATGTGCTTGTTGGTCTTTGAAGCTTTTAGAGCTTCTTCTGAATCTTGAGTCCAAACGAATTGCAGAGCCAACAGGCCAACCTTTGTCATCATTGATACTCTTAGTTTTACTTTTAATGCTATCAAATCTACAATGTTTAGCTAACCATTTATCTGCATTAATTTTTAAATGCCTCTGTACTGTTAGTAATATTGGTAAACATACAATGTGTGTGTGATATCAAATATGTGATATTATATCACCTCCATTATGACCAAAGTCAAAAACAAAAAATAAAAACAATAATAATTATATATAATAGATAATAGTAGTTTATTAGAAGACAAAATAAAAACTTAAGCAACACCTGAGCTATGGACTCGTACATGAAAGCAAGAAGATTAAAATCTTCTTCATTGATTTGATTGAAAGCCACGTTGATGATGCTGTGAAGGGACTTCTGCTGCATGGTCAGTAAATCTCCGAGCCAAACTTCCACGTTACCAACTGCTCGCATGTTCCCTTCCAACTATAAAGCAACCAAGATAGTTATCAATGGCCAATTTGATAAAGTATCTCAGACAAATTCTGAAGAGCATCAATTCAGTTATTGAATTATTTTGGATAAATAAATAAAATCTATCAGTAAATAAAAAAAAAAAAGATTTAAATAGAATTAAAAACGAATTAAACAGGCTTACGACAATCTTTTCTCCCTCCCTGGAAATGCACGACAAAATGTGTTCGTAAAGTTTTGGATCGAATTCAACTTCGTTTATGTTTTCCGAGATGCTCAACAAATGAGGCTGAAGTGAAACATTGGTCAAGTTGATGAATCAATAAATTGATCAATAAATATTGCATCAGTATGTTGCATATAACAATCTTAATTGAATATCACATCAATATTATGTTGTAATTGTTGTCAGTGAGTATTTACAATCATATGATCTGGTATGTGGTAATTGAATCTAATAATAACTTAGATTTTAAATGATGGAGTCATTCACTAATAATAAAATATATTCTGTGTGTTTATGTTATAACAGTTATGAGTGATGTCTGATCCTTTGTCCAATAAGGCCACATTAGGGACATCTGCTTGATTCCATCAACTCATTACTGATCTTAATTATAAGCTAATTATAGTCATATTATAATTATTTAAGTGATTAGGCAAAGCTACTATTGCTGTTGTTGTCATCATCATTTCCTCATCTTACCTGGATGGTGTGGCAATCACTTGCCTGTCCCAAAATTTCTAATAGAGCTGGATCAGACACAAAGTAAAATCTTGGGAATATTGCCCTCTTGCATTCCAGGTACCTGTGCATTAATTATACAACAATAGTAATGCTAGTTGATTAAAATTAGCACGAAATAATAACCATTTATTAATATAGTGTAAAACAATTATCCCAAACTTATTTACTTTAAAATGATAGATAACAGATTATAATCACAGCAATGCACCCTGTTAAAGACTTCTGGCAAAGTTCGAGCTGTTCTGAAAGGTGTGGCAACATGTGACCCAAAAGGTCATCGCCTACGCAAGTGTTGACGATGTTCATCTCGTCGTGCGCCTTCTGCATGATCCTCACCCACGTCTTGTCTATGTCGTGGAATCTTTTGGCTTCCTATTACAAAAACATTTCTGGCATTGGCTTGATGTTGCCACAGCAATTCGAGTTAAAAAGTTTATATTTTTGCTGAGAGATTTCACTTTATCATATCAATTTGGATGTATTTAATTTCATCTGGACATTATGAAAAGCTCACTTCAGCACAATAAAAAATTAAAATATGAGTTATAAATAATAATAATAATAATCCATAATATATTTAGTTAAAATGTAATTGACCAAATAACTTATTCTAATTAGGTTTATTTGTACCCACAGCTGGCAGCTGTTTGGCAATGTCTCCTCCCACAAATACAGCTTCCAAATAGATCCACAAATTCTGAACAAAAAGCCACTTTTCAATTATGTCCAAAGTCACTGTCAGTTTGCCAATCCACTCTTGGATTGATTTCCTGTAAGGGGCGTTGTACCTGTGGACGAATGAATTTTTACCATTAAATCAACAAATTCTTGTTAATTTCTCTGTGAAATAAATTAAAGTAATAGGGAAAATTGTTATTAAACCAGTTTTTAAATGTTATGCAGATTTTTATATAATGTGAATGACATATTCTTAATTTAAATATGACATGGCACAACAAATTAATTATTAACATTAATAGTTATTAACATCCGTTATTCATGATTGTGGTTTGTGAATTTGTGTCTATCCTTTGTAGCAATCTAAATTCTTATTTTAAATCAGCCTAATACGTTAATTCCAAAAACTGTATAGCAATAATCTTGCAACATAACATCATGCAACACTTCATGATTGGACTGAAGTGATTCCCCAAAACTTTGTTATATAATAATATAGATTATTGCTGCAATATATATATATGTATATATGCAACCTGTTTGTGAGTAGATAGTTGAGAACCATGAGACTGTCTTCCAGCTTAGAAGTGACTTCTACGATGTCACTAGTTTTGAGCAGAAGCTCTCCTCTGGCCTTAAACGGAGCAAAGACAAAGTTTTGTGAAGTCCAGTCATCCACAACCACCTTCAGCTTGCTTTCAATATCCTTCTCTTTCACCGAGGAGATGCAAGCATCCTGGAATGGGATATGATTGTCTTTATCCATTTGTGAATAATTATAAGATTATTTAGTATTTTTTACAAGAATTTATTAATATAAAATATTTTTAATTACTTCTACATGAAGCAAGCGAAATGAAACAAATCAAAATCCAAACAAAAAATAATAATTCCTTCCAAACCTCAATCTCATCCCTGTATTGAAGAAGGGGTGCTTTCATGAGGTCTCTCAGTCGAAACGTACTCGACTTAACGTCAAGGGTCGTCTTGGTAATTTCTGAAATTTTCTGCCAATGCCTTGCTTCCATCGTCTTGCTGGCCATGAGTTCCAGCAGGGGACAAGACTCGTTAAAGTCATCGATTTTCTTTTTCAAGTCGTGGTAGGCTTGCCATTTTTCTAACTTCTTTGGGAGTCTCTTGAACCTTGAAAATAAAATGGTTAAATGAACGAAACATTTGCCAGAAAAAAATCTTAATAGGATTAATGGGATCATTAATCTTATAAATCTTTGAAATCTTATAAACAATAGAAGGTGAAGAAATGAATTACAGAGAATCTGGATTTACAAGGGTAGACTTTATTGAATGCTCAGAGAATGAGTCAAATTCAGTTAACAGAATATATTCTATTTTTAATTTATTTTGATCATTTGTCATTGCTTTAGCATTTTTATTGGCAGAACCAATCATGGACTTTAACTGTGTCTATAGACACCCCCCTTAGAGGTCACTCATAAGAATTTAAACAACTCATCAAGTTGTCACCACTTATCATGATGTTACCATCTTACTTGGCCTGAAATTCAGTAAGATCATTTGTGATCTTAGATATGTTGAGGTCTGCCCAAAGGATGTCGTAATATCCATCAATGGTGTTGATTACAAGGTTGTACAGAGTGTACAGTCTCTGAAGCAGCTGGATTTCTTTGCTGAAATAGAAGAGAGCGGAATGTTCCGTGATTGGCAGGCCAAACAGCTGCTCTCCTCCCGAGCACGTTTGGTAACTCCGCCACAGCTGTTCCAAGACAGCCTAATAGGTATTAAATAATTGTACTGAAGGAAATAAGGGAGACTAATTAAAATTAAATAATTAAGGACCTGTCATTGCAATGCAATATTAACTTGGTTTTTTTTTCTCAGAAAATATTAATTATTTTATGTTTTGATCTGTAAGAGAACCATATTTAGAACACTTTTAGTATGAATTTAAAATAGGTACTAAACTCATGTTTACCAAGACAAATATTAAATAAAATATATTACAATCATTGCTGGAAAGGTAAGTTTGAAGATATTTTTCATTAGCTTTTATTTAAAACAAATAGGTTTCTTTATTGTGGAAACCAAAAGTGGTTAATATTAAGCAGACCCCAAGGAAATATGAATGCAAAAGAATCCTAACTGTAAAAAAGTTGAGTCTTTCACTGGCTTCACTAGGTGTCAGTCCTGCCACTGTTGGACCAGTCTAAAAAGTTTCCAAAACTTCTGTTTTAATTTTGAATAAAACTTTATTGGTTAAAAAAGAATGAAAATTTAAATAAATATTTGAGATGAAAAACAGCAATTATTTTGGCAATTGCTCACCGTACTGTAAGCCGTCTCGAATTCTTTGATTTGATTGGTCAGTGTGGCAGAGGATGTGATCAGTTCATCTTTAAATTTTGGAGCAACAACATTCAAATTTTCAGAGATTTCTTTCTGAAATTCATTTTAGATTTCAATTTAGATGTTAATTTCATCAGTGTTTTCATGCTTTCAATACACTTGCAGCTCTAACATTTGATGGCAATTATCAATTTAAAAAAGAAATTGATAAAAGAATGTTTGGCATCAGAAGGCTGACATAAATTATTCAAATGATTTTATGCAAATATGTAAATGCAAACAAACAAACAAACAGACAAACATGTTGCTGCAAGAGGTTCCTGAATTTGTAGCGGAGTGTGTCCACCCAGTTCAGTTCATCTTGCGGTATGGAATATTGGTACTTGCCCAGTAACGAATAGGCTTCCTACGACCAATTGTAAACCCTTAATTATCATCCTCAAATATTTTTAAATTATCATTTGATTTTTAAATAAGTTTATTTAACAATTTCAATGAGAGATTTTATGAAGGTTAGATATTATCTTAAATTTTTGGCAAATGAATTAAACTGTAATGGTTGCCTCTAAAATATTGAAAACAAGAAACAAGTGGAATAAAAACATATTAAGTTAATTTAAAAGAAAACAGACCCACTTAGAAATATGGTGATTTAGTAAAAAAAATTGTAATAAATATTGCTAATATCAAATATTAGTTAATAATGCCTTCAGCCATTATGTTTTCGTTAAATTCAACTGAATCTCTTCAAATTTTGTTGGAATCCCAGGCAAGTTGTGATGAAATAAAAGTGGAAACTTTGATACCAAAGAAATTTTTCTAAAAAACCTCGATGGGAATGATGTTCATGTCCATCTCGATTTGCCTTTCTTGAATGGAGTCCAGAGAGATCATGAGCAGTCTGATGTCCTCCAAATCTCTGAGGGAGCGCCCGAGACTCTGGGTCTGCTCGTCAATAAAGACCAGCATGTTGTTCAGAAGTATCCTGTACTTCTCATTCAGTTTTTGACATATTCCAGTTTTCCATTGCATTATGTAGTTGGAGATTGTTTTTTTCAGCATTGCTAAAAGTTGAGAAACGATTTAAAACAAAAAGCATTTAATTCCAATTTACTGAAATTATTAACAGCTACATTTTTGCTACTTCAAGTAAATTTGATGATTCACTTTTGTTAGTTATTGGTTAACTGATAATATTTATTAAAAGAACCAATTAACGCATAATCATCAGCAACCAACTGACTGGCATCAAGCAGAAAGGGACCAACAATCAGAGAATCTGCAAGTTCTTGAGTCTCTTCTTCTAATTTGTCGAACTTTACCAATTCTGCGTTAAATTCCGATATCTGTGGATCCGTTTTCATGAATTCCTGGAAACAAAAAGCTTATTTTTTAAAATTAATTATTAGAATTAATTAATTATTCTCACTGTTCAACAAGACATTCAGAACATGAATTGCAGGTGGTCACCCATGAATTTTAAGAATTATTAATAAATATGAATAATTAAGAATAATTAATAATAATTAATAATCAACCTCGAGGTACGAATCCTTGGATGAATCCCAGAGGAAACTGAAAGCTGTGAACTTGTTCAACTTGAGTGCAATCTGAGCATTGAGAGGAGCGAGAGAGTTGTTTAGGACGCTCATGAGACTCTGGATTTCCTTGTTCTCATTCACAATGTTGTAAAATGTCTCTGAAGGAATCCAAATAAAAAAGCCATCACTAAATTTTAAATTTAAATGATTAAGAAAATTTAGCTTTGCATGACTGTTTTGCATTTTGCTATATTTGGCATGCATGTCAGGCTTACAAAAATAAATTTAAAAAATAAATAAATAAATCTGTAAAAGTAGAAATTCCGAATTCCAATTCACCCGGGTCAGGAGATATTTCTTCGATGGATTCCATGTTTGATCCTCTTAATCCAACCACATCATCTGGAAGAGTACCTTTGATGGAGCTCTTGCATCTTTGCTCTTTGAGTGAAAGACCTGGCCTTATTTTGGCCTTTAACCTCCTTGACATCCAGGGCATAATCTTATCCTGGTTCCAAAGATGAATGGATTTGAAGATCTTCAGCATTTTGTCATTTGAATCTGTCAAACTTTCCTGGAGCATTTCAACACTGGGATCGAGTATCTGCAATGACAGGTCATATCCATGACAGAAATTAATTCAGAAATTAATTGCAAATTGAATAAATTAAATTAAAATTAAACAGTTTATGTGAAACAACACAAACAATCTTGTTGCTTTCTAAAATGAGAACAGATGTTATAAGTGGTCCAAAAGCATCTTTTGAATCTTGACCTTTCCTACAAACATCAAAAGATTCCAGTATTATTATGTGAAAAGTGAATTAAACCAATTGCTTCAAGTCATCCTTCTCAAAGAAATAACAATCCAGCTCAGGTCCCAATGATCATTATTATTATTATCATCATTTATCATTAAAAATTAAATAAAATTACAATGAAAAGCCGCAAAAAGGCAGTTTTCCTTCTATGCCTTCCTATTAAAGACTCACCCAAAACTAACTAATCTCTTTCTGATGCTGTCTGCTGTCAGCTTGGCTGCCTTAAAGAGACAGTCTGTGAACTTCATGTTAAAGGCCAGATAAAGTTCTTTTAACTTGTCAGCAAACACATTCAATTCATTCTCTACAACTTCTGGAGTTAGTTGCATCATTGCTGAAGGCAATTCCTTGATATTCACTTTAGGTGTAAAACATCGTCTTATAATATCATCATAATATTAATCATCATATATCATCATAATATTATGCATTGTCTTATAACATAATTTATCATTAATAATATTATGCATGGTTTCATAATATGATCACCTATCCACAATATTATGCATTGTAAAGCACTCACTCTCATCCAAAAAAATTCTTTTGTCTTCCTCAACTTCGAGACATTTGTAAATTTTCTGCAATGCCCTGTCGACTATCATAGTCGTCATGTCTGTGATGGTCTGCTGGATGTTGAGACTAATCAAAGATAGTTTGGCCGCTCTGTGTTTTGTCTGGCGATCAACTTCCTCCAGGTATTGAACCAACGTCCAAGCCTGAAGAATGATCAAAGCCTTCATCAAAGTTCTTTGAATGTTGTGGTCAGTAGTTGTCAATTTAATTTGAAAATAAAAAATTGATTTATAAATGTATTCTGCTGTAGGAGATATTTCAGACTTAGAGTGTAATTTTTTTTATTAATAATTTTAAATTATATTAAAGGATAACAAATGATAATAAATGGTAGAAGAACAACAACTTATTAATGCTTACTGTGCAAGTCTTTTCTTTTTTTTAAATAATACAATTATAAATAAAGTAAATGGCAACATTGGCACTCACAATAATATTAAGTTAAAATTAAATCAAGATTAAAAATTTAAAATTTAAATTCTTGGACCTGAATGACGTCAATGTCGAACAAGACCGTGGTGGCAAGAGAGTCGAGGACGTTGTCAATGCGACGCTCCTTCAAACTCATCGTGGTGTCTATGAAGAGTTCAAGTTCATTCAACTCGTCCAAGAGTCTACTGCAGTATAGCGAGAGGTTGGGTGACATCCAACTGAGGCAGTGAATTCCATAGCCAAGCAAATAAGTAATCTAAAGATTTAAAACCTATCAGGACTACAGCTTTCAATCAGTTTTGTCTTTCAATCAATCAATCAATCAATCAATCCATGCCTAAATTCAAAATCTAATTCCTAACCCTGTTGCAGCTGGTAATGAAAAGATCAGAGAATTGTTCTGGTGTTTTCTTTCTGACTGCTCTGCTCTTATTAAGAATAACCTGCAACAAATACTTCTGGTGCTTAACTTCATGTTCTGAAAATAGCAGAAGTTTGGCTTTGTGAGGAACATCGAGGTCCAATTTGATCATGCTGGTCGTTTCCTCGAAGACTTGCAGAACGATTGCATTCAAATTTACAATGATCTTGTTAGAATCTTCTATTACTGTCAGAGGAGGTGACATGAGAGCTGCAGCAAATTAAATGGGAAAAATAAGAAATTAAAAGAATATTTCATTTTGCAGGATCATTTTACAACAGACCATTTCAGCATCAATAATTTGAATAACTCTTAGCTTTAAGATATTATCATAACATAAGACAATATCAAAACTTTGTGGAGTCCTTAAAACTATTGTGGAATTTAATTTTGGTGCTTTCATGATATTCTTAAAAGATCAATATGCCTCCAGTCATTTATTGATTGATAAAATCAATATTTTTCATCATATTTTGCCACCTTCAACTTAATTTAAATCCACTAATCTGCCAACCCTAAACCTAAACCCATCCCATCCTTCATCAAATCAATCAACCAATCAACAAAAAAATCTTAGAGAACTGTTTTTGAGGCTGTAGATGAACTGCGTCCATGCCTTGTGATAGACAAGTTCAAACTCTACAAGCACCTGTTGAAGGATATTGTACATGAAAACAATCCTCCTGGTAAATCTATCCTTCATGACTGATGAATAATTCATGAAGTGGTGCATGGGATTTTCCAACTTCTTGCTGAGAACCTTTGCCCATGAAATCTTTCCGACTACTGGAGGAGCATTGTTGTGGATGGGAGGATCGAGGTAATTGGCCAAGTAATACTGGATGCAAGGATGTTTTGGCATATTACAACAGATGGAAAATGTTTAGTTGTTAGATATAAATCAATTAGTAAATTATAATTAACACTAATTAAGAATTATCTTTCAATAGATCATCTCCCTATTATCACAGAATGAATAATAAATTAGAGAATGAAAAGTCAGAAAAACTTGCTTGTCTGATATCTTCAATTTCTTTGCCATACTGTTTGAACAGGACTTGGAACTTCACTGTGCAATCCAGTTTTGGAATGTTGAGCTGCTGGAATCTTTCCAAATATTTGAGGGCTGGAAGTGTGGCCTTGATTTTGGAAAGTCCACTGTTCATGAAAGTGTACAGAGATAGCTATATGGTAAAATTATCAATTTAAAGAACTTGTAGTTGTTTCAATTTTCACTAATCATATATTAAGATGTTAAGAATTTCTGTTCTTCTGAGTTTAGTTAATAGGATAGTTATATATTTGTACAATTTACATAAATATCTCTACGTATATATAACAAGATATGCTCACCTCTAGCTCATTGAGAGTCTTATTAAATTCATCAAAATCAGAGTTAAAGTTTGGCATCCTGAGATCAAGAATATCATACTTCTTGGATTTGATGTTGTTGAACAGGTTTTGGAATTTTGATGAAATTGGATCAATTCCATCAATTAGGCAGGTTTTAAGGACATCATAAACTTCCATTGAATTCAATATAAATAGGATCTGGTTTGTTAATTGTAAGACATTTCATGTTTTAATGGAACTCTGGTTAATAATTAAGTTAATGTGTTAATTAAAGTTAAAAATAAATAAATTAATTAATTAATAATTACCTTATCAAGCCTCAGGCAGAAGGATTCAAACTTTCCGAATATGCACATCTCAGAGAAATCAAAGTGTATTCCTCCTGGCACATGAGCCATCTTATCTTTGGTGTATCTATAAGCCTCTTTGTATGCATTTCTAAGCTTTACACAGTCAGCTATTTTGCTGATGATCTCTTTTCTCGGCTGATCCCACAATTTCTCTCGGCCGTGATCGGTGAGATACACTTTGCAGGCGATCAACATTTGATTGGTAATCTGCCATTGGCATTTTGAAAAGCTTGATTAATCAATCCATTCAAATCATGATTATACATTTATTGCATTTTAATCAATTTAATAATAAACCTTCTAACCTTCAACAATAATCCAGTGGCTTTCTCTGAATTATTGTAATATCTATTAAAAAATGTGATTGAAAATTATATAACAATTTCTATTTAAAACTGACAATTAATGATTCATAAATAAATGTCCACATTTAAAACAAATTTAAAAGAAATAAAAATAAAATAAATCTATATTTAGAAAAGACTATTGTGTCTTGACTATTTTCATTACTTTTGGCAATAGTGACTATAAATAAAACAAAAAAACATAATTAACTATAAACATAATTCAACTATATTCAACTATGTTGAATTAAATGAAAGCAGCAAAAGATACCTTGATATAGTGAAGATTGTTCTTATGGCATTCATAAGGCTGTGAAGTGATTTTGCCATGGAAGGTGGATCACCATGGTAGAGTGCTTTGCAATACTTTTCAAGCGAGTACAAGTACGTGACGTTGTCACGTGCTTCGTTTGCAACGTCAGTCAACTTGTCATTTGTCACTCTCCAACTCTGAACAATAAATTATGTTTCAAGAAGTAAATAATGTTAAATAAACATAATAATCAAATTAATAAGTAAAAATATAACAAAGTTACACATATATTGTTACCCAGTTTGGGGACAAAAAAAGATAAATTGAGTTTGGTAAAGAGAGCAAAGAGTTAACAATTTTTCAACTTTATAAAAACCATAAAAAAGCCTTTGCTCTCAAAATATTCTGTCTAAATGGTGATGAGAATTATTAATCACAGAAAGGGGAACAAGAAGTGAAGGTGAATTGGTACCTTGATAAACATGAAGTGACTTCAATTTAAAAAAGAGATGAAGGTAGATCTATAATAACATAACATTCTGAAAATTCTGACGTGAAATAATGTGATGAGAAGCAAGGTCATAGAGTTATTATAAAATTCTTTGTTTATTAAATTAATTAATTAATTACTTGTTAAATATTGCAAAATACTTGTAATTCAAAAATCTTGACAAATTAACTATCAAGCCCTAACCTTGAGGACTCTTGACTTGGTGATGTTAAGAATTTGGATGGCCATTCGGCACTCGTGTCCCCTGATTTCTTCGAGGATGGAGTTATATTTGATGTTCAAGTGCCGCCAATATTCCAGCTCCACCATCGGACCTTCGTGGTCTTTGTCGACTCGAAGCTCTGAGCTTGACATCAGAGTCTGAAATCGATCACCAGTCATTTGCGATATACCAAGACAATAAATAATTTATTTAATTGGTTAATAAATAGGGTTATATCAGTTAATATCAATTATTACAATAATTTTATATTACTTAAATGGACCAAAATTCAGAGATAAAATGACACCTAAATTCAAGAATTATATTATAGGGTATCATATTATGTATGACATACTTATTCTGAGCATTTAAAAGCTCAATCTTTTTACCTGTTTAATAATATTACACCATTTTAAAACTGTTTTTTCCAGGGACTTGCAAAGTGCTTCATTTGTGGCCAATTGGACACATTGCTGGGCTCGTGATATGCTTTTCAGTTGGAGTTCAGAGTCAAACCTAGGTAGGGTGACAACCCCCTTCACACTCTCATTAGCAGCTTAATCAAGGTTGAAATTTGAATTAATTGAATGAAATATTCATAAAGTAAAAAGACTAAAGTAATAAATTTAAGTAATTTTTAATTTGAAATGAACATTTTTATTTGAAAATTAAATAATTCTTAAATAAATAAGAGTTTATCATAAAATAAACTTACCTTGCAGAGATATGGCAAAGTTGTCATAATAATCAATAAAACTCTGTATTGTCTTTTTTCCAGAAGCACTCTGAGCCAGAATTCCCCAGGTACTATCTGTATTGGCAGCTTTCAGAATTGGATTGAAGACATTCATGAGTATTCTGTAAGACTCGCCCAAAATGCCAAAATCTGCTGTACTGAAAGTCCCTCTGATGAGACCCTTCAAATTATTATAATAAAAATGAGCATATAATAATATCAAGCTGCTAAATGATTCCATCATACCGTGACATTCGATGGAGTGACCTCCATATCCTTTTTCTCCTTGATGAAATAAAAGCAGTCCCCCATGAGAGGAATTTCGAAACCCGAAGTAATTAAAGTTTTCATTGGCTCGTTGTCCGGAGGGTAGACACCGGCTTCTTTCGAATCAACCTCCGGGACGTTTGTTTCTATAAAATGCAAGCCCAAAATTAATTGCAGTTTAACAAATTAATATCTTTAAAAAATTAAGGTTTCTCATGAATTATTTAATGCCATTAAGTTCTACTCCCATCAATGATTCCGTAGGCAACACACGACAACCCCATTTGCCGCCTAATGACTTTACCAAGATCAAACACTTTTAGTCTCTTTGGAGAATTAGTTTAGAGTAGACTTATAAAGTCTAAAAGACAAATGGCTTGATGAAGTTACGTTTAATGAAATGTCTTTAAGAAAATCGATAGTAATGTTATTATAAAAGACACAACATGAAAACTTTTCTGAACTGTTATTTCACTGTTTTGCTTTTAAACGTTCCATTTAAAATGTAATACAATTTCATGCCTTCGGATTCCTTATCTCCAAAGGACTGTTGATAGTAAAATAGCAGCGTCGAAATTCCATCTTTTTGGATGAAAGATTCGCATAAATTAATGTGCTGCAAAAAATATGAATTGACCGTCAAAGTGCTTACTTCCATGGTAACCGTTAAAACAATTTCACATTGTTAAGTTGTTTCCGTGATATTGGAGACAAGAAAAATTTGTCTGTAAGCTTATTACCTTATCACCTTACAGTTTTTACCACACAGTTATTAACATAGTAAAATCGAGCCATTAAGTACCAATTCATATCTACAATATTATAGATGAGTTTATTGGCATCAGGGATATTACAGCGCACAAGACTCATCAACTATTACAACAGTTTGAGCTCGGATTATATCTTATATAGTTTCTAAGGACGATCATTTGCTGACTTGCTGGGAATCCACCACAGACTCTACTATTTCGCCGGCTTCGATGTCAAAGTGGGCTGCCACCATGGAGAACATGTAATGGTGAGCGTCTGTCAATTTGCGAGATCTAACTTCTTTCAGTTGCTTCAATTTCTCCTAGTTGCAAACAATTCACAATTGTGTCAAGACAAAAGCTGTTTTAATAAGTTTATTAGAGATATAGATATGTCCAAACTTTGTGACTTTTCATGTATTCATTGTAACTTTTTCTCCGCTTCTTTACAGGTTTTGCGAGAAATGAAGAATGAACCCAAGCCACTTTCTTGTCCATCTTCCCAAAACTGATTCAAATTTTCTTCTAATTAATATTACACTTATTTAAAATAATTTGGAAAGAAAGTTATTTAATGATCTCAAATTAGAGAGATACACCACCAATAGACATTCAAATGAATTTGTATCTAACGGTCGCTTTACTGACGTCGTCGATTTGATATAAGGTGGCTGAACCTTAAAAATCTATAGAAATTAAAAATTACTATAGACAAAACTATTTAAGTGGAGTAAATATTAACGCAACAAAACGTTGTTTTGGATATACAGTCGATTTAGATACTAATTGTAATGGAGACTTTGCTTCGTTGTGATATCTTTTTAGTGATTAGTGAAGTCAAAAATAAATTTCAACGCTAATAAAAATAAATCATTTAAATGTTTGACTAATTATCACTACGATATTTAACAAAACTATATGAGATAATAAGGACTATTAAACACACTCAGCTGCAATGAATGTCACTTTATTGTCACTTATTTGAGAGATGTTGAATGAAAGATGGCTATTGCTTAAGGAAACACCCATTTTCTGACACTTTAGTCTTGAGTAGCCAAACCTGCCAACCCTAAATCTTTTTCTATACCATTCATGCCACGGTGAGTTTTCACCATTTTTACCTGTTCCAGTCTGAAACTGATTCTTATTTTTCATCCATTTCCTATAGTATCCATTCAAAAATTTAACGTATCACCTCGGGGATTAAAGTAATTTTAAGTTTTAAAAAATATCTATGCATTGAGCGTTTTATTACAAAACTTCTGACGACCTTTGTCTGTAGATCAAAGTACCTCGTTTAATTAACCTATGTTCCATTTGAAGTCACGTGTGGACGATCGTAAGCTGGTCGTTCTCTCCGTAGCTCAGCTGGACCATCACTCGTTCAGCTTTTCACAGCTTGCATTCCAGATTCGAGATCGATAATGAACGGTCCAGCGAAACATCCCGTCGTTTACATCACCCGTGGAGAAACGTTTAGCGCTTGCCACCGATTGCACAGCAAGCACCTGTCGGACGAAGAGAATCGCAACATCTTCGGGAAGTGCAACCACGTCAACGGGCACGGTCACAACTACAGGGTGGAAGTGACCCTGAAGGGAAGCGTCGATCCAGTCACTGGCATGGTCTATAATCTGTCTGACCTAAAGGAGTTGATGAAAACTTCCATTCTGGATTTCTGTGATCACAAGAATCTCGATAAAGACGTGCCATACTTCGAGGTACACACAAGCACTACTGAGAATTTGGTGGTTTTCATTTGGAACAATCTCAAGAAAATGTTGCCCAGACCAGATCTGCTCCACGAGGTCAAAGTTCACGAGACTGACAACAATACGGTTTACTACAGAGGGGAGTAGATATTATATTATGGATGCAAATATTTCAAAAGTTTGGTTGCTGCATCCACTCCAATCCAATGTTATTTGTGGCTTATAAGCATTGTCTATAAAAACGTAAAACACCTTTATTCAATGTCATTAAACAATTTCAAAATAAACATTTTACCCCTGTCTTTAATGTATTTTTATGTCTGCAAATGAAATTTGCTTAGAAAAAGAATGCATGGCACAAAACTTAATAAACCTCAAAATGTTTTTCAAGTATTGCATCAGGCCAAAACACCATGAAATATGGAACAATAAGCAATAAAGACCTTCAGCTGCATTAAAAAATGCTGGGCATGAACATCTTTTAAGGCACAAAAGCATGTGAGTTCCAGTCTAAAAATTAATAAAGCACAGTTAGACCACTAAGTGCTTCCTAGCAATCCTTGGTCATACATGTAGATGTCAAAGATCCTGCAAAACATTACAACCAAATTTCATATAGTTTACCTCAAGAGCACCAATATTCCAAAACTTACAGGATCCATCCTGTCTGGGTCAATGATAAATCTAACAACATCAGAGAGGGATACAATGCCATCCAATTGACCATCCTCACCTACAACCACCACCCTATGTAACTGTTCAAAATGAAATACAAACCTGAAGTCACTTTTTTCATTTTCAAAAAATAAAATAAATAAAACTTGCCCATTTACTTTAATTAAATTATTGGTTGGTCAAAAAGTCAATATTCAAAAGTGTAAAAAAAACAGCAGTAAACAAATTAATTATGCAAAGTGCAGCAAATTATGAAAGTAGTAACTCTAGAATTTGCTCACATTGAGTGTCACCATTGCTGAGATAACATCATAGGCACTATCGATCTTTTGGCACTTGTAAAGCCCTTCAAAGCCCTAAAAATGTTGAAGTGATGCCTTGCAATTAAGGAGATAATGGACATTAACTTTCCAAGTTTCATTTCACATTGTTTGACTATTTTGTTATAGATCGTCATAAAGTTCATGTTTTCACAACAAAATAAATAACAAAAAAGACAAACATTTCTCTCATAGTTGAGAAAATCCCTGACTGGACAGAAGAGGTCGCTAAAACTCCCATCGAGGATCAAACTCTGGCAAAGACATCAAACAACTACTCAGTAGATCAGCTTTTTAACAACTAATGAACAACTATTTAAATAAAATAAATATAACAGGTTTACACCTTCGGAGACTATCTTACCATAACATCAGCTTTCCTGAACAGGTCAACAACTTTGGAGCTGTCGTCAATGACTGGAATTGAAGAAAGTCTCTGGGAAAGGAGAATGGAGAGAATTTCTGACACCTGGGTGTCCAGACCAACCTAAGGAATAAGCATTAATATTAATGGTATTAATATTATAATCGGGTGATATATGAAAAGCATAAACAATTGGGTTTGTAAAATAAGAGTCTCACAGAAACAAGGTTATCAAATGACCCAATGTTCAACTCTAGAATTGATTTGTGCAAGACTTGGGCAGTGGCTTTATCTGTAAACAGCAGCTGAAAGTTTGACACACAAGCATTACAGATCTTAAACAGCACATTTCCTTGCTTATACATTTGATAAATATTAGATATCCCTGCTACCTTCAGTTTAGAGGATCTAACATTATTTAAAATTTTCTTATAATCTTCATCCAAAATATTTTGCCCATTGATAATTATTGTACTAAAAAACACATCCTGTTTAATGTATGAATTTAAAAATAGAATCCTATATTAATATATGTAATATGATTAATTATTTTTAATAAAATTAACTCCAGACCATTTGCCACAGGTACTTGAGTATCTGTCTAAAAGTAGCAATATATAGGGCATTGTTAGTGGCTGGGTCAACAATGACAACTCTGTGGATCCTATTGGACAAGAGATGGCTTAAGACTTCCCCCAACTTACTGTCTACTGACAAGCTAAGGACGTCACTGCTGCAGCGTGGCTGATCAGAGCACAGTAAGAAGTCTGTGCAAAGTGCAGAATTCATAAATATTTGAAAGGCATTCATTGATTTGAAACATCACGAGACCTCTCCATTTGCTGACTAGATCATTTCTTATTGTTGATAGCACATCCTAGTAAAAATCAGAGATAACTGTAAGCATGGAATGACAATAATTAATACATTAACATTTACAATTCATTAGACCTTCTAATAAAAATGTACGTTGCCGAGATTGTTCTGCTTTAATATTTAATCTTCGTATTAAATTTCTATCAGTTATAATCAATATTCTAGTGAAAGCATTGGGCATTTATCTAATTATTTAAACTCTAACAATAATGCTTTCAGAATTTCACTAACAGGTTGATTGAGGTATTTCAGCAGTATGCTTATGAAGTCAGTCATAGTCAACATACCTAAGTTGAAAATGGTCATATTTGCATTCAGCCAAAAGAAATAAATGTTGTGTTACTTTAAAGTCAGAGAATTATCAAAAGTCATTGATCATAAGCTTTGTGACCCACCAACAAATGATCTGGACAGACTATCCCATAGAGGGGCAGAATGGACACCATCATAAGCCAAGGCATCGAGGGCAGATCCAACCTGCCAACCATAAATTATTTTTTAGATATGCATCTACCAAATATTTAAAACAAAAGTGAGTAAACTATATTTTATGTTATTATATCAGACTATATAAATTATATTTTGCTAAAATGAGATTAAATTCACTTGAAAACCTTCAGATTAAGGTCAAGGATGACACATCGGGAGATGAGGGGCATTGCATCATAGGCTGTATGCATGTTCAAAATGTTCATAATCATCCTTTCCAAACTCATCTCTGTAAATACAGAAAGGCAGTTGTAGTGCAGCTTGGTCCAACAGATTGTTTTTGCACAACCCAGCCTTCAATGCAGAGAAGCACCCCAAAACTTTCTAACTCATTTAAAATGATCCAGAGATCAAATGACAGAGCATTTAGAAAGTGCTTTCACATCATATTAGGTCAGAAAAAGTTGTCCAAAGATCACCTAAATACATGCATGCATGCAAATGATTGCCTCTAACAATTTAAATACCACTGTCACCTGTTTGAATTCTTCCTAGCTTTTGGTCATCATCTGAATTAAGCACCTAAATTTAAAATCAAATTATTACCTTTTATATGTATTGGCAATAATGGAAAAGACTGCATGCTAAATCTGTACTGTGTGCTCATCAGCTGTAACTAGATTTAGGATTTCTTAATATTTTAGAAAGCTAGACAGACACCATCATCTATGTTATGGACAATAATCATAAATTAAATGCCTTTGAATATATAACTTTTCCAAACATATGGGACACTTCAATATCCTATCAACCTTAAATATCCTGTCCTCCTCATTTGGCTCCTTCCAAATCACTACCGGTTCAGAAGGGGAGCTAGAAAACTTGCAAAATTCCTCTGTGGATAACACAATATCGGTTATATGGCAGTGTGATTATCTCATGGCATTGTTAAAGCTAAATATGATGGAATTCCTAATTTTCACAATCAAAATGTACATTAGACCCACTCAGTGGAGAAATTGGAGATCCAATACTGACCTGGGGATAAGGATTATAAATTAAAGAAAACCTAAGTTTCCCCATAATATTTGAAATAAGACATTGACAATCAGTAACTAAACATTGGCATAGGCCATTCAATTATTTGGAATTGTTTTTGGCAAGTTAGCTTAAAATAGCTAGCAAAAGTAAGATCTCAATATTACAACCATAGCCTAGACAATGCATTGACCATATAAATATTAAAGTAATTGTATTGCTTTCACATCCCATACCTCATTCAAGATATTGACAAAATGTATCATGTAAAATATCATTCAAAGTGATACTAATCATTATTCACAACCTTGGGGAAGTTAATCAGGGAATCCTCACAGAAACAACTTCTTGACTTTTTATTAATAAAACTCTGCATTTTCATGCTTCTTGTCATACTTGGTGAGTGATAGCTAAGATTGTTATCTGGCCAATCATTTGTTCTTGATTTGGCATTGCCAAAGAGCTTGTATACTAACAATCCCTGGTTCTCAGAAACCTCAAAAATTAAAAAGCAAAAAATTCCTATTTTTTACCAAAGCAAAGAAAGAATATTGTGCCAAAACTAAGAATGAGCTAATATATATGTCAATTGACCGCGTTGAACTAACTGTTCTTCTCCGTCCCATTGTAGTTAGGAAGTTTCCATTTTTCTTTTTTCGCAGCATTTCAAGAAACTCCTCAGGACCAATTCTTGTTGACTTCACTTGTTCGTTATGGGTGTCGAAGCTTTTCTGAAGACTTGAAGAGAGCAATTCTCCCATTGGAGTAGCATCAGGCATAGATCTATTCCAGCAACCGCTCTCAGGCGAAATAGATGGAATATTATCGCAGTATTCATCATCATCCTCAAGTTGTATCATAACCGATGACCTGGATCTCGCCTGATCTTTTCCCAACTGGGCGTCAAAATGTGCATTTGGTTCAGCCGAATCTGACCTCACCAGAAACTCCATACCCCATCCACATATGTGTCCTCGTCTTACTGATAATTAAAGTCTGGACCACTTAACAAAACAAATTGTGCCCGCGTTAACGTTAAAGTTCAGTTGTAAAGTTCGGCGTTCACGCCCGTGAGAGCCTATCAACTGTTTTCAATTTGCGGCACGTGTTGAAACCTAATGGTGTTACTCAAACCAACAAATCTAAAATTCTAAAACTAAAAAAAAAAATACTTGACCATCGCAGGTAGTATAGCCCCAACACTTACAACGGCTAAATCAAGACCCAACAACATTAACCTCATTCAGGTGAACCGAAATAATTTAACCTTATACGCACTGATCCAAGTTAGAGACAATTTTGTAGTTGCGTTAGTAACTATTGATAACAATTAAAGAAATGCAATTTCTGGCACTTTTTATTAGACTATACAAATAACAATATAGAAATAGATCAAAAGCGTCCGTGCCTCTTTCTCCCAGTATATTTTGAGTCTGGTCTGACATCTCTACAACGAAAATATATTTTGTTGGATTGGAGAAGCACATAATTCGTAATGCAATCGTAAAAGGCCATGATATCTGGAATACTAACTTCCCCTGCTTCTTCCTTTTTTCTTTCTTTTCCAGAATCCAATCTCTGCTTTTCTTGGCTGATTTTCCTTTCATATCTTTAAACCTAAGTCTGTTTTAAAGCAAAATAAAATAAACCTTTTAGTATAATTATAAAATAAAAAGTGCAACAAAATCAAGAAAGATAACCTCTCTTTAGTGAAGTTAACTTGTTCTGGTTCATCTACATCCTCTGCATCAAGACCTTTGGGAATATCCTGAGGAGCACCACCAGTATACAGGAATAGGAACAATCTGAGCATTGAAATAAATTTTTGTTTATTGACATTGTAAAAATTTCAATTCGAGACTTCCACGTGATCATTATGGAGATTACAATTACATTAATTTAATACTAATTTTAGCTACCAAAACATACTTTTTAGCCTTTGTACTGTTTGGGTAATCCACTACAAGACCTCCCTCAAATCCAGCTTTTATGGACTGTTGTAAGATCAGGTTGATTTGTCTGTCGTTTTCTGGATAAAATTGGAAAACAGCCTTTGCACCTCTGGACTGGAAAAAATGATGATATTTAAAGAAAGCACAAGAATTTGCAATGTGGCAAACTTTACCATGCAGGAGTAAAGAGTTGTAAAGAACTTGAATAGTCTCTTTGCTGGATTGTGACTTTCTTTGTCAGCATTACATAACCACTGAAGGGCAGAAATACTGCAATGAATGATTGCCAAACAACAATATTATTTCTTGATGTTTAAAAATGACAAACAACATATATGTAAGAAAACGGATCTAATTTACTTAAATAATCCACTCATTAGTGTAAATCATTTATAGGATCCTCATGTGCTTTAGATGTTTTTGTAGGCAATGTGCTTGTTTTATTTATTTTATTATTGGATTAAAAGCAAAAATCATTCCTTGTCTTCAGATGGAAAATGTGTTGCAAGCAGATAACAATATTTGTTGCATCATTACTTAAGCAAATAGAGTCTACAGAAATTCTTGAACAACTTGCCTGATAACACCATCAAACATTCCTGGCCTAAAGGGCATACCAGAACCCATGTCTCCAAGTATGAGACCACCATCAACCTCCCTTTCTGTTGCAACTTCTGCAAGGAACAAGTAATACTTTTACATCAATATATAGTTTAATAAAACACAATTATTTTTTTATTAATTTGAATTGAACTGACAGCCTAAAATGTGAAATTGAACAAGTTAATAAATTTTTACAAAAAAATAGTGCCAATAAAAGCACAAATTTCATAACATAATTACAATTATGAAATTAAGAACGCACCCAACATGTGACGGCTGATGTCTATTCCTACCCAGACATGATTAGCCTCTGTGAGACATTCCCCACTCAGTCCTGAACCACATCTTAATGTAATATAAATGCATAAATTATTTTCTGATTTAATGCTGACTAACATTTTATTTCAAATCAAATTAGGTTTCATCCACTTTGTGAAAAATACAAATCAGAATAATCACTAAAAGTAACTATATATGGTTATGAATCACTATCATAATTAAATTATTTTGCAATATGTGCTGCATAGACCAAATGGTCTACTGTGCATTTACCCTATATCCAAAATCATGCAAGGAACATCTTCTGGCAGTGATAAAATTTCAATAGCTCTTTCAGAAAGATGTTGCTGTACTTCAATTATCCTAGTGCTACAAAAAAAAATTATGTCGGCAAAGCAATAAAGAATGACATTTTACTACAATTCAAATATTGAGAAAATAATCTTAAATTTTAATGCATAACAATGTAATAATTACTTCAGGGAATATTTTCGTGCCTCCGTTTCGCTATAAACCTAAAAAAAGAAACAAGCCATCTTTACTACCAATCGGATCAAGCAGCGGAAATTCAAAATGTATAATTATATTAAATAACAAAGTTTGAATAAACTAACAAATTCGGGAGGTCCCTGATGTTCAGGTCTGCCTCTTGACGCCATTTCCTCACAAATTTGGTTAGGGAAACGTGCTTGTATATGTTTACAAAACAAACGCCATTTCCAAAGATTTAATAGTTTATATTTCAATGGTTTTTTTTTATTTCTTAAAAGTAAAATTAAATTTTATCAACTCAAAACACACTTAAAAGAATTAAAAAATTGTATTAAAGGTTTTGCAAACGAATTGGTCTAGAAAAATAGTTTTAAACTATATAGACATCTTCGTGACCAAAATAATACCGTAACCCGGATCCACAAATTACGCTTTTCGGCTATTTTCACACATTATACAAAAACAAAGATTCTGCAGAGCAATTTGACAGTTGGTCCGGACCTTACGCAATACCCGCTTAGCTATCACCATTATTGATAGCAACAACAGCCACTCTAAGAAAACTCAAACAATTGTTTGTGTAGTGATTTATTTCAAATTAATCATTTTTCAGAGGCCTTTTCAGAATCTTGTGGAACACTGTCATCTGATGTAACATTTGTCGTCTTGGGTTTGGGTTCAATAGCCTCCAGCTTTGGTTTAACTGAAGTCCTGAGGACAGCAAATGCATAATCATCTGATTTCAAACTCCATTCAGGCACAATCTTCCCGTGAATTCTCCATGTTCCATATTCATTGGAAAGATGCTTCTCAAAGACAACATATTCAACCATTTCAAAAGGATGGTTTTCACTTCCAAAGGCTAGTCTTCCGAACCGATCATAAATGGATATCATCTGCAGGATAAAACAATTCATTAACAATTCAAATTACATTATAAATGCTAACCAATGTTCAAATGATTTTTATCATCTATCTACCACATATATAATTTTTACTTTATCTACCTGAGAAACAAATAAAAAAATACCTCCAAGACTTAACCAATAAATAAATGTTATCGTAATTATGAAGATTATTGAAAGCCCCATTTCCAAGCATATTTTACTTTCATTATCAAACATTTTTTAGTAGCATTAATTGAAACAAAATGCACTTAGTTAATCTCACCATCTTTGAGTGAAGCCTGACAGTGACTTGAGCAAAAATATTCTCTTTACTCAAAAGTTCTGTGGTCCTGATGTGAACAACCCTTGGGGACTCAATTGACTCCAGAAAATCCCACTTGAAAGTCTTCTTATTCAACTTCCACGTGAGTTCCTGATTTGGAGAACCAGTAACTTCAAATTTTGGCCAAATCAAGAAACACCTGCTACTCAATGTACAAACACGATGTGCGTATATTTAAAGTTATTTCAAAACCTACCGGATAAGCTCTTTCCGTTAGAAGTTCATGGAGTCTTAATTCATTTTTCTTCACACTATTACAATTGAAAGTTGAGTTATTTATAAAACTCTTAAATGTTAAAATTTATACTAATATTAGATTTATTCAGTCTTACTAAATTAATCAATAGTTCAATAGAATTTGAAGAATTGTTTGACAACCAATCCAAATAAGCATAAAATTTGAATTAATAATAGTATCATTTTCAACAAAATCATACTCTTGTAGAAGGCTGAATGTCTCCTTATAAATATCCAGAGCGGTACCAGCAAATATTTTTGAATCAAAATCTTCTTCATAAGGTTTTATTTTCCTT
This sequence comes from Hirudinaria manillensis, assembly GCA_034509925.1. Taxonomy (NCBI): domain Eukaryota; kingdom Metazoa; phylum Annelida; class Clitellata; order Hirudinida; family Hirudinidae; genus Hirudinaria; species Hirudinaria manillensis. The sequence goes on from CM067527.1 coordinate 5,561,554, forward strand.
AGCTGGAGCATTGATTTTCCTTTCATGCCAATCTCTTTAATCTTTTGGGTTGCCGCCTAACGCAATAACAGCAAGTTTAAAAGTATATCTGATGCATTATTCTCAATTTCAATCTAAATAAATAAAATAACATTACTTTTCAAATGTTGCAGAAAATTTAAAAAATAATTTCTTTCTGTAAAAATTATTTATACCTTCCCACTCAATTTCGATGAAACACCATCTCCCTCTGGTGGGTCATAAGGTTCAATAATTTCCCCTGGAAATAAATAAGAAACAATAAAATTTAGGACCTTCAATGCAAAAAAACCCCATAGTTACTACAGGTTTGACAGGTATATGGTATTTTATTACCATAAATTCTGTAGACATGTCTATTTAAAGTTTAAAAAAATCATCCCACCAGTGCTGGCCATTATTAACTGCCTTTCCTGGAAGTGCCTCGGCATTGCATGTCCCTCTTTCTTCAACATGGATTGATATTCTTCAGGAGACAATTTTGAATCTTTTCGGATCTTATCGTAATCTGGCAGATCAATCTATAAATAACCACAGGTTAATCATCCCAAAGTTGTGATTTCAAATTCTCCATCTTTAAATGGATAATCTACATCCAAAAAATATATCAGATATAGGCAATATTTCACAGAATTAATATTATAGTTTGATATTATGGACATGGCTTATCATAAGTTATTATTTATGCAGCATTTTATGGCAAAGTCTCTAAAGTCGAACCTTCATCACTTTCTGCTTTCTCAGCTCCCTCCACTTCATATCATAATGTTTCTGCCTTAAGCATTGCCTAATGCAGGGCAACTTCTGCGAATGAAACGAATGACTTATGTCATTGAGACCTTAATTGAATCTATGCATCTGACATAGTGTTAGGTAAAAATAAATTTCTTCATTATCAAACTTACAAAAATTTTTAAAATTAAACCATACCGGCAAACCTCTCAATAAGCAATTCAAGTTCATGCCTCTCGAACGTGCGACTAAATTATTGTAAACAAATGACCAAGAACTTATAAAATAAAGAATATCAACTAAGCATTACTTCAGAATAACTTTTGAAAAGTTAATATAAAAATTATTACATAACTTAAAATGTTTGATTCATATAATAATAATATGTACAGTTTTGCGGTTTTATATTTTTCTACAATTCAATTTTATTACAATTCTTTGACCACTCCAAGTTTCAGGACTAAAATACTTCAATAGATTCCACAAGTGACAAATAATTAATTATGTTAAGAAATTTTCTATGAGATTAATACTGCCAAATTAGATGTGTTACTCTGGTATGATCACGCTAGATGCTAGATTTAACTCATTTGACAAGTGAAGACTTTTGTAATTTGTATGAAAACGCTTAGTTATTTAAATACATATTTTGATTCATTATTACTAGCTTATTGCAAAGATGAGGGTTAAGGTGAATTTATTATGAGAAAATCAAGGGATGAGGATGATTATAAAGTTTTGACGAAATAATCGTATTTAACAAACAGGCAGACCCGAGGTTTTTTAATAAAGTTCAAATATTTAAACATTTATTTAACAAACTATTCAGAATTTTCATTGGACCTATCTGCAGATCTACGATTAGAGAATCTCGCCATCTCCATTTGAAAATTTGTTTGTGTCGTAGGTTCGCAGATGGATTCGGTATCCGAGGAGAAATTGAAGGATGTTGCCGCCAATTTAGAAAATCAGGAATTGGAGGTAGTAGATAATTTGTATGATAAAGTGTTATTAAAAAAACTTTTCTGAAGCCTTTGTTCGTTCTCGTAGCAGGGATATCCTTCTGCGGAGTTATACACTCAGCTTCTTGCTGTCTATCTTTTGCAAGGGGACTTGTGAGTCATTTCGTGAAATAATGTTTGTGCATTGCCATAAGTTGAAGTTTTCACTCTGAGTAACATTTCAGAATGTCTTCCAAATTTTTGTGGAAAAGAATACCAGATTCAGTTAAAAATGTAAGGGATATTGATTTTGTTTGCTTTTCCATAGCTGGTGTTTTGTGGCGAAATTATTGTGCATTAATTAAACTTCTACAAACTTCACTCATGTGAAGTAAGAAGACTAATGTGAAAAGTCATGAAAGACTGGTGGAAATAAGTTGGTTGCAAGTTAGGATAAATGTTGTGCTAGGTCACAGAAGTTGCAATTATATGTATATCTAGCTTGTTGTATGTTACTTCTAGCAACCTTTGTGCAGCCAGAGACTGTTCAAGTTTTTTTCTTGAATTCTATCCATCTCAAGCGATCTTGTTCCATGCCATATGGAATTTGTGATCATCAAATTATGAATAGCTTGATAATTATTACTAATTATTTCTATCTTTTTTTTAATTGAAGGCAAATCCAGATCTATGCCATGTCTGGGAAGTTGGGAAAAGACTATGGAAAAGAGAATTCCCAGGAATATATGAAAGCTTATCAAAGGAATGGCCTGAGCACTTAAAGGTTTACATGGATGCACTGAGAGGTGGGATGCAATGTTATATTTAAATCTTTATTACCTTATTAAAAATAAGATCATTAATAAATTTGTTTAGTTTGACAAGATTCTTACTTAATTCTTACTTACAATCCTATGAAAGTTTGGTACAGGCAAAACAATCTTTTCAGAATCTTCAAGAAAAAAATGCTTTGAATTGATGGCTACTGCTTACTCTTGCATTTCTTCCACTGATGTCTCTGCAAAACTTGGGCTCACAGCTGAGGAGACAATTAGAGGTTGTTTTAAGATGTTTCTTAAATTAAGTCAATTTAACAATAATTTAGTAATAGTTTGTAAATGGAGTTTTATTAAACTTTTTATTGTCTTGTTAAAAACACACATTCAAAGTTGTACATAAAAACATACACAACTTTATTTGATTGCTTTTGTAATTATTTGAAAAATTGTGGCAACTTTTAATTAATTGCCTTGAAATCTTTAATTTCATTTACTTTGTTTTTTCTATGCACTGCCTAAATTATTTTATTTCATCTAATTTGATATGTTCACATCAGATATATTAATATTTATTTTTCTATTTGATGTAATTATTTTTTTTTGGTGATTATATTTAAATTCTTTTTGTTCAGCTGCCCTCGACAAAGGATGGTCGTATGACGAAAACCTGCAAGTATTTCATCCTTGCAAACCAGGCAGGTGTCATTTTGGATTCTATATTGATGAATAGCTTTCATTTTAACTTGAATCAATTTGAATGTGATTTATTATTTGCTAATATAATATTTCCTGCTTCCAGAACTGTTGCCGGAAGCATCAACTGCCGACGTATTGAGCGACGAACACCTCGTCGAACTGATTGATTACATCAATTTTTTGGAAAATTAGGAAATCCAGTCCTATTTGGCTTTTGAGTGTTTTTTGTTTATTGGAGAGAAAGTTCATTTCTTGATTTCGTTCGTAACGTGAGAACTAAGATTTGTTGTTGTTGTGGTTGTGTTGATACTGATACTTGTCCTGACATGGCAATTTGGGACAATCCGGTTTGCACTGCCTCGTGAATGGTTAACTTCTGGTGTAAATTCCGTGCGTGAACGGACGGCGAGACATGTTTACTGCAGCAGAGAGGCAGTCAATCGTCAGTAACGTAGTCTTGTGTTTTCTGGTTGAAGCCACTTGGTAACTATTTGGGTGGGGCCGTCGCTGTTCGGGAGATCCATCGTCGGATTTCATTGAACTGAAAATTCTATTAGAAAACAGGCTTTGTAATCTTTTGATGGAGGGGTGGGCGTCCCATGTGAAACTTTGGATTTTAATAACGATTGAAGGCTCACATAAATATGGCAAGAGTTCGTGGGGTGAATTCTATCCTTATTTACACACACTTCCCTGGGTCATGGTAAATATTTCACTCCATTTCTAGTCTATGTTCCATGGCTATCTATGGATTTGTCAGCAACGCGAGATTTGGCCAAAGATGCGTAACTGATTGCAACGCGTTAAATACAGGTAAATAACTCCGCAACTTTAAAAACTTATTCAGATATTGATCAATGAGTGACCTTATCAATAAAAATAGAATTCCATGTCTTTTTCAGGTGAAATAGAATTAATATGACCAGGTTACAATTTCATCCAAACATGCAACAAAAATTTTTACTTTGAATTATGATTAATAATAGTAATAATATGCAGTATATTTTATTTTGAAGGATTTTATTATATAGTTAATTCTTTTTGTGTCTGCGCATCTCCTTTGTGTCGATAAACAGGTCATTTAATATTTCGTTCGATAAACATATTCGAGTCGGTTTTGGAGCACTGAGTTTCAGATATGGCTTTTCATACTTGTGGTCCCAACGAGGCCATGGTGGTATCAGGTAGCTCAGCTCTTTGTTAACTTTTGTTTTGCGTCAAAAATATCGAAATGTCTTGCTTTAAGCTTTAAGTTTGGTGTCGAGCTTGAATTGCATCTAAGCAAAACTTTCTTTTCTGACAAGGTGTTTTTTAGTAATTAAGGTTAAGAATTTTGATGCAGACTAAATAGATTATAAGAAAATTGTTTAGTAATTAGAGTTTTTCTTAAACAAGGCTGTTGTCATGCAAAGCCAATGATAGTGCCAGGAGGGAGAGTCTTTGTTATTCCCGGTCTGCAGAGAATTCAGAGGTAAAAGATAGTTAATGATTAATATTTAATTGTAGTTTCAAGTATTTTGTCATGTTATTCACATCTAAAATTATAAGAGAATTAGTGAAAGTAGAAATGAACATTACAAATAGTTAAGTATTTAATTCCTTTTGTTTTGAAAAATTATCTTATAAGATCTCCAATTTAATTTGAACTTCAATCCAAAGGCTGTCATTAAACACGATGACTTTACAAATCCAAAGTGATCACGTCTATACTCAGCTCGGGGTTGCCATTTCCGTTACTGGCATTGCACAGGTTTCTGAGAATGTTTTCATCCACAATTTTTTTTGGTCAATTATTTCAAGATACATTTTAGCATATAATATTATAGTCTTACCTAATCCTAGCTTATTTTCAAAGTCTCATTAATCGAATCATTTGGGATTAAAAAGGTTTTAAGTAAACTTTAATTTAATACTTTTGATACATACGCTTTGTCGATACTAAGGTTTAAATTGTTTCATTGATAAACAATTCATAATGGTATTTTCAAGATAAATTGTTTAAATACTTTCAAAATCATTGAATTTTATGCATTGATAATCAGCAACCAGCCTAGCAAAGCATCCTGTTTTGTTCAGGTAAAAATCCAGGGACAAAACCATGAGATGCTGCAAGCAGCCTGCCAACAGTTTCTGGGGAAACAGGAGCAAGACATCAGGAGGATTGCACAGGAAACTCTGGAAGGTCACCAGAGGGCCATAATGGGCAACATGACTGTTGAGGTAATGTGAAGAATATTCACTGCCATCATTCATTGTGTGAGCATCATAAGTCACTTTAACTTAGAATGAAAATGATGATGATGCTAATGATAGTATGAATTATAAAATATCATTAGCATCATCATCATCATGATCATTATTATTATTATTATTATTATTATTATTATTGCCAAAAGCTACTTAGTGTTCGTGTTAGCAGGGTTATCTTTGATGAAGAAGATCACACATCATTTCGTGAAATGCCGCTCCAAGCACGGCTCCATTATCTTGTTTTTTGAGCCGACCTAATAGCAATGTTATCTCGATGGGACATTTAGGAAATGCTATTTTGTCTAAAACAATTTCATATCCATATTTGTTCAAAGCTTAAATAATTCCATGTTTATTTCCTAATTTAACAACATTTTAATGGAATTTTAAAGCAACATTTGAATATGAATGTTCAAATGCCTTTAATGCTGTTCAGACGCATTTCTAATCCAAACCATGACTAACCATTGTATTTGACACAATGAACTCAAGTGAACTCAATGAATAATGAACACAGTGATCATCATTTATACTCTTTGTATTCATTACTTCGCATTAGGAAATCTACAAAGATCGTAAGAAATTTTCAAAAGCTGTGTTTGAAGTGGCATCATCTGACCTTGTCAATATGGGCATCAGTGTGGTCAGCTACACCCTCAAGGATGTTAAAGATGATGAGGTGATAAAAACTTATGGGCTGGATTTGCTATGCTGGTAGCAGCACTTTCTCTATGGAATAATTGTGACATTGATGATGATTACATCAGGGTTACCTGAAAGCTCTGGGAATGTCAAGGACTGCCCAGGTCAAGAGAGATGCAAGGATTGGTGAGGCAGAGGCACGCAGAGATGCTGGGATAAAGGTTAGATGTGAAAACAAAAACGTATAAATTATTATACAAGCAATCACTCAATTGTATGGCATGCTTATTGAACCTAGAGTTGAATTTAAAAGAATATTTTGTTAGATAATTAATTATTCAGTGAATCATCTTAATAAACATTAGGAAGCGATGGCAGAAGAGCAGAGAATGGCTTCACGCTACTTGAACGACATCGAGATTGCAAAGGCACAGAGGGACTATGAGCTCAAGAAGGCTTCCTTTGACCAGGAAGTCAACACCAAGAAGGCCCAGGCTGAGTTGGCATATTCACTACAGGTGAACTTTTCATCAATGCCATCTTTGTTTCAAATGAAATATCATACCATAAACAGTATAATGGCAGGCCATGATTTGTTAAAGAATCATTTTTGTAACATGGCAACAGTGATATTTGCACTTCAGCTTGACACATCACCAAAATCATTTTCAATGCTCAGTTTTGATTAAATCATAATCTATTCAATGTTAATCCTGGATACATTTCTTTTGCAGGCAGCTAAAACCAAACAAGCCATCAAAGAGGAGGAGATGCAGATCTCTGTCATTGAGAGATCCCAGCAGATCCAAGTTCAGGATCAGGAGATAGTGAGAAGGGAAAGGGAACTTGATGCCACCATCAAGAAGCCAGCAGAGGCAGAAAAGTTCAGACTGGAGAAATTGGCTGAGGCCAACAGGTTTGAATCATTTGATTGAAATACTTAATAAATTTAACTTTCCCAAGTTTAAAAATAATGAATTGATATAATGATTAATTGCATGTTATTAAACAAATGCTATATAAAGTTGTGTAAGTGATCATCGGATGACCCTTCATTTTGTTTAGAAAAATAAATAAAAATAAAATAAATGTGCAATGTTTGAATATCAATTTAAAATTCATTTGAATTAATGATTTTTGAATAAATTTGACTGAATTTGCATAATTAATTGGCCAGGAACCGCACAATGCTCGAAGCTCAGGCCAATTCTCAGGCAATTAAGGTGAATTCAGAAATGTTTACTTTACAATTTCATACCTTTTCCTTGTGTGGTTGCCATATCTAACTTTTTATAAACGTTAATGAGAATACTAAATTTACAACCACATCGGTCATTTATATGTATGACTGATTGTGCCTTTCATTGAGTTCAGTCACCAACCCATGAACATACAATATTTTCTCAAATTATTTCAGATGAAAGGAGAGGCTGAGGCTTTTGCCATTGAAGCAAAAGCAAAAGCTGAGTCTGAGCAGATGTTGAAGAAAGCAGAGGCTTGGAAGGAATACAAGGATGCTGCTATTGTGGACATGGTGTTGGAGATGCTGCCTAAGGTTTGAACTCCACTTTTGTTTACATGAATTTGGCCTTCGGTCGCAGACTGATGTCTTTGGGATGTTTCTGACGGCACAACAATAGTTTGTTGAGCTCAGTTTTGTCAGAAAATACTTTGATTAGGTTAGTGATTAATTTGAAAAGAAATGTTGGGGATCATCAGAACCAACCTAATTGAAAACAGCTACATCTGCATTGATGTGTCCAAAAAATGTTTTTTCACTAATGTGGTCATAAAGTGTAAGATTGCTTACAATGTTTGGGAAATAACATAATTATTTTGAGATGTAATTAGGTCTAAATTGATTTCCTGAGATTCTAGAGATTGTAAAAATAAAGAATGTTAGTAGTGAAAATTGATTCAAAGGAATGAATTTGATTTTTTGTCGCCAGATGGCTGCTGAAGTTGCTGCTCCTCTGTCCCAGTGCAAGAAGGTGACCATGGTTTCGGTTGGCAAAGGTGAGGTCGGAGCCGCTAAGCTGACCAACGAGGTGCTCGAGGTCATGGAGCGCGTGCCCCTCATGGTTGAAAGCCTTACTGGCGTCAACGTAACCAAGGTAATCAACGCGGTTCGTTTGTAAACGTTCCTCGGATTGCACTTGAAACGTTCTTCTCGCGGGCAGGCCATGAAGCTGAAGCGTTGATAGAAAAGGAAGACCTTTCCACTGGTTTCAGCACTCCATATTTCATTACTCTTTACTCTGGAATTCACTTTTGATCGTGGTGTAGCTGTTATTTGTACTATATTTCTAGCTTCGAAGCAGTTTTGTTGGATTTTTTGCCCACGAGATCTTAGTTTCTTGTATTTCGGTTACAATAAAAGTTTAGAATTCATCATAAAGGGCTTTGATAATTTGGCTTTTGTTGTCTGTTTTTTAACATTTGTCTTGTTCTTAAAATCCCATGCCTTCTATACCAGTGTTTTATGAAGATTTAATACATTGTTTGTGACTTTGTGCAAAATTTTTAAACGGCTCGAGTCAAGCGCCAAATCGGCATTACGACTCAGAGAATCGTGTTCGGCACGTCGTGTTAGTCGTCATCGGAGGTGAGGAGAACCGAATTGATTCTCCTCAGAACTGCTGAGTCCCCAGCGAACTCTGAGTACGAGCATCTTTCGTTGTCAAGAGGATTAGAAATGAAACCGTTTGATCGGCATCCAGCTGACCACGACGAGGATGACGCTTCGATGTCAACCATGACGAAGCCGAGGTCGTAGAGTTTAAAAAGCTTGTTCCTGAGGCACGAAAAGCTCGGTCTTGCATCCATTTCTGTCCTCCAACAACTGAGCATGACGTCGTACGATTGCTCGCTGCAAGAGTTCGGTCGCTCGAGGTAAACTGGAACTTTAAGGTTACAAACGGAAAGATGAGGTTGGTTCAAAAACACTTTCTGACAATTTTCGACTATCTCTTCGTCCGACATTTTCTCATAAGGCTGGAACCTGCCTAAGGTCATGACCTCCCACAATGTTACTCCGAACGACCAGACGTCACTTTTTGATGAAAATATTCCCTAAAGATAAATTAAGTCATTTAATAGCTTATTAATAATATGATAATTATCTTGCCTTTGGAGGTTTGAAAGAAGTTGCGTATAAAAATAAATAATTAAGTGTAAGTATTTATAAATAGTGGTATTTTATAAACAATATTTTGACATGGAAATTATGGAAGACGTCTGGTCGAGGAGTGATTGGTATGGTATAATAGTAAATAATGGCTGGTAATAATTAAAGCTAGTGTAATTTTCGTCTCACCAAGAGAACCGACTCCCAAGCCATCCATCTTATGGGAAGAATGGCCATGCCTTGGATTTGATAAAACGTAGAATTGTGAAGTTTTCTGCTCATGCTGAAGTCTGATATTTTGATGAGACCCTTTCTGCCAACCAAGCAGTTCCTTGCGGCAAGATCTCTGTGAAGGATGTTGTGGTCTTCGAGGTAAGCCATACCGCATGAAATTTGGTGTCCAAAATATAACAAGGTGCTGTACCTGTAGTTAGAAATCAAAAATAACTTGTGATTTAAACTTTTTTTTGTTCCGTTTCAGTTTAACAAACCCATTGTTATATTCGCGAAAGAAATGATGTCTCTTTTTGGGTCATAAACCAACCTAATGCTGAGGCCTATTGGGTCATACGGATGTTCGGTTTTAGTGATGATGCTAGAGAACTGTTGAAGAAAGCTCTTTAGGTCTCCGAAGTAGAGGCATTCGGTTGCTATGCAATAAGGCATTTCTTGGAAACATACTCCGACGAGTCTTACTACGTTTCTATTCCTTAGATGCGCCAACACTTTTGCTTCTTCAATAAACACATTCCTGGTTTGAAACAAATTGCTTAATTTTTATATATCGAGATATAATTGCGGTGACAATTCAATCAGTGAATTCAGTGACTTCTACATGCGTTGTCCTTTAATTTATGAATCAAACTTCAAATTTTATCGGGTCAAAGGTGTTGAAACACTCAACTAAACTGGCATGAAGAATGTTAACCTCGATTTTTCATCTTTCAGTAACTTCAGTGTAACTCTTTTCCTAGGCGTCCTTTGTCCATGGTTGACCACCTCACACAAACAGATCTAAAAGAAGCATCGATTTATTAGGCTTTTTTTAGACAAAATGCTGAAATTTGCCAGAAAAATATTGATTTTTATCTTTTTTTTTCACAATCCATCTCATTGTTTCTCATTATTTTAGATACTCCCTAAATTGCAATGTAATATTGAATTGTATACTTCTTAGCAACCTCCCCAAATGGACCTTCCCCAATTCTCTTCAGATAAACGAGTTTGTCCCGAGGAAGTTTTTCCAATGATTCCTGACTTTTAAGAAAATATTTTGACATGGAAATTATGGAAGACGTCTGGTCGAGGAGCGATTGGCATTCTTCTTCGCTTAGTTTATCCACACGGTGACTAGCTTTTAGAGAAGATGCAGCAGATATGCTAACACGCTTTGGAAATTCTTTGAAGTTTGGATTTGAATTTACAATACTTTCGCTGCTTGTTGGGTCTAAAATCGTGGAACGATTTGGAGAAACAGATGGACGCCCGTCGTGATAAAGAATGATTGGGTAGAATCTCTTCAGTGGCGAGGGACTGGAAGCGGAAGGAGACACATTTGAACCAGAATCCAGAACGAGAGGTTTTGTATATTTGTGGGTGCCGTCATAAATTCCTAAACGTATTGGTTGGTATGTTATTTATTGAAAAAAAGGATAAATTAGTTACTAAATTAAATAACATAATTAGCGAATTGTAATTAACCATAAAGTATAAATTAATATAATTATGCAAACCGATTCAGTTCAAGCATCCGAATGGACTTAATAAATAACATTTAATAAAGAAATATCAACTCAGCTTAACCTGACCAATCCATAACCTGAGGCAATTCTGGTAACATCCTCTCCTTGAAAAGAGATAGGGTATCATCTCGAACATCACCCTTATTCTCCGTTTCGTCCATCAATTCTATACCATGACAACGACAGGCATCCCAAGAAAAGATTGAATTTCTGGAAGCTTCCCTTCGATCCGTGAGAAGCTCGTCCGACAATCTCTTCGAATTGCTTTCGATTCGATTCTTGCACGTCCCACGCTTTGCAGCTTTGATCCTTAAACATTTCACCACCGATGCTACCACGACGATGAAGCAGATTGATCCCAGTATGGATGAAACAGTGAGGAGGACATGTAAAGGTATGAACTCGTAGGATTCAGACTTTTTGATGTAGTGGCAGTCATTGGTACCATTGACTGGATCTGCCGTGAGAGGTTTTGAAGATGACAGTTGTTTAATTAAACATTTTGTATCTTAAATTACTTGCTTTTACCCACAACAAAATAGAATTCTAGTTTGATATTCAAAGTATTAATTACGAGTCACTAGAAATGAATCAATTCATAAAAATGTTTTTGATAAATACAAAAAAAAAGTTTAGTCAATAATTCCACTAACGCGTTGAAAAGCCAACTTCACTGATGAGCAGCCAATCAGAACGAGGGGTCAAAATTATTTTAAGACTTCTACCTGCTTGACCATCGATTTGTATTCGAATCAGTCGAACACCTTTTTCCTTTTGATCGATATCTTGGGTGATTGTTAATTTTCTTGAAATCTGATATTCCCGGTCAATTGCTAAGTATATTGAGACTTTTTCGAATACGTCCGCCTGAAATATCAGTCTATTAAACAAATAATTAACAAATCTATTCTTAAAATAGTAAATTTATTTAGAGAAATTTTAATAAAGATCAAAAGGAAATGAAAAAGAAAGTAATGATAGAATTCCAAATTTTCCATAATTTAGAATAATATTTGAATTTACCTCGACTTGCTCCAACGCGCCATCAAGGACAAAGACATCGGCGTGAGTAAAACATTTCAGACCATCAAAGACAAACTCGATCCAAACTGCTCCTTGATCCAGTTCATACCTATTCCATCCCATACACCCCTTGTTTGGAGAATGGTACGCTCCACTAGTAGCTCCATCCACCAAACATCCAATACCTCATTATGAATCAGTTAACACTAATTCAACAAATACCATTTTGCTTATTCATGAATTACTAATGCAATAATTGATATAACGAGGTAAACAACTGTGCTTTTATAACAAACCAATTTGTTTTCATACCTTTCTCTAACATCCCTTTGGCCATCATAAAATGTCCGTCATAAAATGCATCGGTCAGATCGAACGAGTCCAACGAATTTGTTTCCAAAGAACTTTGAGTTTTGTTTAAATTCGTTCGGTGACCTTGAGGAAGGTTGTAATACAGCAAGCCACCTGAGATATATAATATATATAATATTATTATTATTAATTGATATTTTCCACCACCTACTCGACCACTGGCATCCGTAGACTTCAACCCTGATGCAAACAGTTCTCGTGTGATTGGCCACAGGCAAAATCCGAATCATCGACGCAACAACTGCTTTTACAAACTTCCTTTTCTCTGCCACGTAGGTATTAGAATTTCCCTGGAATATCTGGCGATCAAATAAGTAATTTTTGATAAAAGTTAAACTCTAAACAATGGGGATTAGACACTGGGGTAGCCTGGAACTCCCGACCTGTTGGATTCGTATCCACGAAGTTGTATCTTTTCTTTTGTATTCCACATTAAACCATTCCGTGTATTCTTGGCCCTATTCGTGATTATTAAAACATTCACTATAATATTCATTGTAATTTTCAGACTGAACGTCACCAGACGTCACCCTTACCTGTCCCCCTCCAAATCGACCTTGAACTTCCACACCTGTGATCTTGTGGAGATCAATGAGGTCAATTTCAAGCCATTCCTGGGAATTCCTGGTAATAGGATTGGCGGGACACCAGGCTCCGCCCTCTCTGTCGTGTCTTATTCTGACGTAATTATGTTTTTTATTAATTGAATTTTATTATATGAATTCATATGAAAATTATTTATGAATAATGCTTTATGGTTAACAGGACAATAACCGAGCCCACTCAACAATAAATGACAATAAATAACGTCGATATTTCTAAAAATCTAACCATTTTAGTTGCCCAAGATCGCCAAATTTAAAAATGAACTAAATAATAAAATGTATACATACACTTCAATAAAAAATATTGAATCATGAACAAATTGCTTGAATTAAATTAATTATTAATCATTGTTAATAATACTAGTAATTAAAAATCAAATAAAACCCTCTAAAACATCTGAAATAATAATTATGCAACATCAATCGATGATCAATGCTGCAATATGTCACGCAATGATAAGTCTTAAAGCGAAACCTGGAGTTTTGAGGTCCAACGACTTTCCAATCGAAACTGGAACTGGCAGACAGCTGTTCATCCTTTATTTTTCCACTTTCCATTCCAAGATCTGAACTGCAATGTTCTTCTACTGCTATTCCATCTCCACGGACCAACAAAAAGGTCCAAAAGAGCGACCTATCGATATTCACTAAGATCGTAATATCGGTTCAATTGAATGTCATCGATAGATGTACAGATGTACATCGGAAGAAATATACTCACCTAGACCACAGCAGTATTTGAAATGTTGTTTTTAGTAACATGATCGAATTATTATTACTATTATTATCATTATCAATGGTACTAGTACATAGTATCAACTAGTGCATTGTCCTCGTGTTATCGTGACAACCTCAGTATCCACTAAAAGTAAGTTCGCACAATTTATGAAACAAAATTCTCAGCCCCAAACTACGGCGCCATACTCTTAAAAGTCAGAAAATCAGATGTAGACAGCAGTTGATTGCGGTTTTCCAGAATCGGAACTTCACGGGAAGTAATGAAGTCTGGACTCTTCGTACCTTTCGGAGAACATTTATCTTCACAGACCATTTATCTTCACGGGCATTCCTGCTGGACGCAACTGCAACTGTACGCACAATTTTTTTTTTTTTATAAGTAGCATGGGATTGTGTCGGATAAATTAACTGGAAAACTTAGAAATAATGAAAGCAGTAAAAAATCTTTAATTAAATCAAATGCCTTTAATTTCATTCAAGATAAATATCTCCCCTCCCCCACCATCAAAAAAAAAAGGAAAACTCGGAAGCGCTGGCCAATCTCGGGAAGAAATTTTCTGAAGCTTACGTCGGTCATTTCAGGCGACGGATTCTATTAATAAATTACATTTGTTTGTAGAGCTGAACCAGGTGTTGATAACTCAAAAAATAATAATAATAATGTGATTTCACGCCAGTTACTTAAAGCTCAAGAACGAGTACAAGTATTTGAAAATAATGCGTCGAAATGCAAAAAAAAAGTATCATTATTATATTTAATAACTTTGCCTCGACTTTGGCAGAAATGAGTACTTAGGGGGTGAGGCGATTGCGCCTTCACGTGATTCCATGTCCTAGGAATGCGTAGGAACGTATAAATAGATCATGCCAGCAAACCATCATCATCATCGCAAACGTTATTGGCTCCAATGCTTCATCATCATTCAACCATCGTTACCATCTTCAACGATTGGTCACATATGGAAGCAATAGAAGCTAAGGTACTTAAAAGATAATAATTTCAAGAAGAGGTCAATCCTCGATGACTGACACGACAAATTACTTTTCAGGAAGCCGTACCGACAAAATGTCTGTAAAGAATTTTTAAAAATTTCAGTTAATATATGTTATTACATCTTGTAATGTTACGTAATTAAGTTAACAACCCATAATAAAAATCAAACTTCGCCTTTGGAAAAAAAAAATAAGTACTTCTCCAATCCTTGAAAGTTCGGACTCATGACAACCACCCATAGCAACGTAAAGTCGTTGGTTATCTATGTAATCAAACGGTAAAATTCCGCTAAAATAATCAAATTATTCCCACTTTCTTAGAGTTGCTTTTCAAAACGTTCTAAATGGAATTGTCTTCTGTCACTGATTCTGACTACTCAGAAAGTGAGATAGGCAGTGGAAAATGCAAAATCAAGCAGAAAATAAAGGAAATGAGATCCAAATTAAAAGTTTATAATGTTTATAGTTCGCCAATAAACTTGTTTAATTTGCCCAAAACTTTGTAATGTTGACGAAAAGAACTAATTTCAGGCTGCCGACTCCAAGATACGAAATATGAAGGAGATTGCTGCCAGAGGAGAGGAGTCAATCATGGGACAGATTCATAACATTGAATCGGTCCCAATCATTTATTTATAAATTTTTTTGGGCGAAATAGTTTAGAGTCTCAAAATAGTGTAATAAATTTATCATCAGTTGAGGAAAGTAAAATTACAAAACTTAACTTTATTTTTTTTGTGATAAAAAGACAAGTTCTAGAATTTTATTGCTGATCTGCTAACACAAATACTGCCAAAATGCTTTTAAACTTTGCAAATGCACATACAATTGTGAATCAAATAAATTTGAACCTCCAAAATAATACTCACAAAATATAAACATAAAAAAAATTATAACGTTTGAAACAAATTGTTTTCAAAGCTCAAACGAGATCTCAGAGAAAAGGAAGACATTTTATTAAAACTGAACGTCAATGATCTGAACCAACACTCTTACCTTCAAAACATGGGTAATTTAAATATAAATGCATTCATAGTTTAAAAATAAATGCATTTATATTTTAACAATATCTAATTTAACATGCTTCAATTCTACCAAGCAAACATTAGGATGCCATATCAAGTGAGGCAAAACTCAATTTTTGGAATAATTTTGTTTCACAACACAAGCACTTTTTGGAACACATGCATTACATCATTTTTCAAGCTTAATTTGTGTTGACAAGCACGCATGACTTTACATGTCAGAGATTAAATTTCTTTGTGACCAATAAAATGAAATAAAATAATAATAATAAGTAAATATACAAAGCAACTTACAATAACTAGGATTCCACTTTTGGTCACAAGAGGGATCTTGAAAATCTAACCAGAACTTTGAACCCACCAGCCTATCCCCATCGTTCACAGAGTTGTCAAAACCTTTCTGACAAAGTTCACTCAAATGACAGGGCAGCCAAGGAGTCAGATGAAGAAATCAATAGTTGCCATCCTTCATGGTTGGTTCTGTTAATCAGTAATGTAATAACAACGAGGAGGATGAGGAGGATGATGACTAAATGATGAGTAAATTTTATTTTGATAGTAATGATGAAATGAAAAAGCAAATGGAGGAAATTGAGGTTGGTCGATAATTTTTGTGACTCTTTGACTATTAATTGCTTTTAATAGTTTCAATTATTTGTTCTTTAAATCTGCAATTAATTTTATTTTTCATCAGATGAAAAGGGCAGAGAATAAACTGTTAAGAGAGTCTTTGTTGAAGGTGTTTTGAGATCATTTCTTGTAAGAGAATTGGATTATGTGAAACACAAACATAAACATGCTTTTGAAATGTATGTAAAATGCTGATCTTATTATCTTCATTATTATCTTAGAATATATCTTTCAGTCATGCTAAACAAGCAAAAAACTTAAAAGAATGCAGAGTATGGTAATGATAATAAATAATTAATAAGTTATTTAATTATTACAATTATTTAAATTATTGATAAACATTCAATATTCAGCACATTCCTTCTGAACTACATGGAACTACTCTGGTTAACCCAGTCATTCAATCAAAACTCCACACCAATGGTTTGTTCCAATTCTGTAAATCTTACTCGCTGGCCTTTGAACTTTGAACCCCATTTTCTAACAGCTGTTGATTCATACCCACACCAGGACAGGGTTCGCCATTTGAACCAACTGCAGGTCTTTCTAACCAATTTAAGCCAACAAATCATTAGTAATGGCAATAATAAATAACAGCATAAATAATAAAAACAACAATAATAATAATAATAATAATATCATCACAGATGCTGGCCTCAAAGTTGAAGTCCTCTGAAGACCAACTGGCCAATGTGAAGGAAAAGTGCAATCGACTGGAATCAGAACATCAACGCCTGGTTGTTGACTCGAAGAATCTGAATGCTGTCAATGAAGAATTGAATGAAAAGGAAAGAATGATGAGAGGAACAATAGAGGACTTGAAGATAAAACTCAAGGAGAGTGAGATGGGTTTTGCAAAGTAAGTTGTAATGATGGAGTGTAATGTCCAGTTTATGCTTGAATTGCAATTCACTTTGCTTATTGAACACACTGAACTTGTAAGGTATACTTTTTTTTAAATAAAATATTTAAAATATCATTAAAACTGAAAGAAATTGCATAATAATAATATTTAATTTGACATTATTTAATTTAATATTTAATTATTTAATAAACATAACGTTTTATATTCTAAGACCATCTCAGAACAATTGTGGCTAATCACTGATTTACTTTGACTAGTTTAAAGGCAGAAAATGAGAGGATGGAGGTAAAAATGTCAAAGAAAAGAATGAAGATGAAGGAAATTATTTTAAAAGTGGAATCGTTGACCTCTGAACTCAAGGCCATTCAGGGTGGGCGAGGGTCAGTCGAGGGACTGAAGAGGGAAGTGACGACTCTCATGGTTTGCAAGTCCTCAGTTTGGATATTTTACAGTATTGTATTGCAGTATGCAGTTTATGCAAGAGATACAATATGATGTTTACTATTTGTTTATGTTTTTCTAACCAATGTCTATTTGTGTTTAATAATATATTATTATCATAATCATCAACAACGTACCAATTATTAACATGTTAATGGTTCATGTTAAAGCAGCACATGATGATCAGTTAAATGAATTGTTTAAATTGTAACTTAATTTACAATTATTTAATTTATTTACTAATTATTTAAACGATTTATTGAATATTTAAATGAAAATAATGCATCCATTAAATGCTTCCCTAAAGGAAGAAAGAATGCACTTGGAGGGAAAGCTGAAAATGAAGGATGAAGAGGTGGATGAATTAAAAAAGAGATTGCTGGAATCGAGAGATCAAGTGAAAGATGCCAAGTTGAACATACAGATGGTCAAATAAATAAATAAATAAATTAATTAATTAATTAATTAATTAATCAGTCATTGATGAATATTTTCTTTTTAATTTTATTTATTTTTATTGCATTTTATTCAATTATTTGTTTAATTCCTTACAGAAATGTTTTTTTTATCCATTTGATTGATTTGTTTCATTAATTTGAAATTTTGTTGAATTTGTTTTTCAATTAAGATTGAAAAGGATTTGAGTATCGCAACTGACGACAAGAAGAAACTTCAAATTCAACTTCTCCACTCCTCAGGAAAACATTCGAATCCACGTTTGGAGGTAAATAATATTTTAATATTATAAAAATCTTGTAATTACCTGAAATTTCAAATTATTGAATCGCCAAAGTACTGAAGGATTAAAAGTGGAATTACATTCAAAATAATAAGATTAAGGTGAGATTAGTTGGTTAAACAGAGACCGACTTTATTAGTTCGACTAATTTAATAGATACTTAATTAATCCATTAATTAATCTATTATTCAATAATGCTGGAAATGTTTCAACAGGGAATGCTCCTGGATTTTGGCTTAGGTTCATGGACCACTCAGGATAAAGGCTTAGTGAGATGATGCTGTGATTGTGATCATGATGATGATTTTTTTCAATTTCATGGATTTTAATGAAAATGAAAATTGTTAAATTTTAAAACGAATTATTATTCATTTTCAATTTGCCAAAAAAATTTTAAAATTATATTTGTGTTAAAATTAAGAATCATAGATGACTGCAACGAATTTAAAATGCCTGAGCCCACGTTCTCCCAGGTGTTTTACGGTCGACGGTCGATGACGACGACGACGATGATGACGATGATGACTTTAATGCTGCACTTTAAATTTTTAAAAAATTTGATAGGAAATTCTCTCTTCAGAGGGAAACTGCACTTTTGAAGAAGCTGTTGAGCATGGAAAAAGAATTAAAACACTTTAAGGTGAACCCGTTCGCCGGCGTCGTCATCGTCGTAAATGTTTGATATCACATGCTGTTGCTGTTGTCGTCAACGTTGTGTAGGATTCCTGGAGGGTGGAAAGAAGAAGGAAAGAAATGCTTCGGAGGAAGATGGCTCCGAATTCGCTGGAAAAATCAGAAGCCGAGAGATCGGAAGCTACTGCCCAATTTGTTCATTATTGATATGTGGATTATTAAAGATGCGAATGTCTGAAGATATAAGAAATATTATAAGAATTATGAATTATAATATGCGGATGTTAAGACATAACATAATATAACTATCATGCTTTGTAATGATATATCAGGAAGATATCTTATGACTTTCATTTTTACATTTGATATTCGTAATTCAGATATTGAACTATACTTAAATTTTTAATTTAAGAAAATTTTAATTTTAAATTGATGAACTAATTGGTAAAATAAAATAATATCACCATGTTTATGTAGCTATTTAATTAATTATGTCTAGATTATTTCTTGTTTGATCACTGCTTTGATGCAAAGATGCTGCAATTTATTTTTGAAGATAAACTCCCAAGTGGCCATCTTGCGTTAGTTCATAAATTGTTGGTTTTTGTCATGAGATTAAAATCGGATATTTCACTTTGGAAGGAATTTTTGTATGTTGGAATGAAGGAGTGAGAGCAGATTGATTGTTGGTTTTGTTGACTGTCGTTCTAAATAGGTCTTGATATTATTATATAAATAATAATATATAAATAAAATATTATATATTGCGTTTAAAAGTTAATTTGTAAATAAAATAATAATAATGATTGTTATTATGCATTAATTAATGTAATGCCCCTCAAGTCATAAAATTGATAACTAGAAAGCTGAACCTTTTTCATTAAACTGCTGAATGGTAAACCGGAGATTAGGATGAGACGAGGAGAAAGTTTGAGAAATGAAATTAAGAAATTGTTGCTACGTGTTCAATTTAATCCGAAAAATTATTTTTAAAAGTGAATCATATTGGAAGACACGTCCATCCATTACGGGTCTTTTAATCCGGACCTGTTGTCATTTTGAGCCGCTCCATTATCCTACGGCCATTGTTACTTTTCTTCTTTTACGCTTTCAATGTTTATTTTAAACTAACTAACAAAAGCAGCCGTGCAGGATGATTATAGTCGTGGAGGGTTTGCGTGGTGTCTAAAAATATATTATTTTATATGCTAATTATGATTGCCCATTCATAATTATAATGTTACAAAAGAGACTTCCTCGTCCACAACGTCTACTCCATAGTGTACAGGGTCATATAATCACACAATTATATTAGTCAATAATAATACTACAACCCCATGCCACGATGGGGAGGTACGGCTGTTGGATTATTGTAATTGTCTTCGGTCTCGATCAATGTTCACCAGTGTAAAAGGACCAACAGAGTTGTACGATAAAAACTCAAATCCAGGTGGTTCAGCAGAAAAGACGTTAGACGTACGTGTCTAAAGGTTAGGTCATTTTCTTGCAAAGAGATGGAGAGAATGGAATAGTGGATGAGTGGAGGGCCTCAATCATGTCGCGGAACGGACGCTAAAAGGTTCTCAACGTTCCAGAATTTTGAGATCGTTTCAAAAAAGTCCTTGTCGGGATTAATTACTTTTTAGTTTGCATTTTTTTTTGTAAAATTCTTATCAATATTTTAAGTTAATAATAATTGTTGCATTAACTGTAATTATATTGAATATTAATATATTCGAGAATCTAATGACGTTAATAGATAAAGTGTTATTAAATCGACCAGTTTTATTAAAATTTAATGAATGAATGAATGAATTAATAGTTGAAATTTTGGAGCTACAACTTTAGTTGCTCACGTGACAACCACGGGTCGGTTTGAATTGGAAAAGCAATAAAATTCGTCTGAGTGTTTGTACCCGACAGAGCGTATGTCTCCCTTTGCACTGACCCTGAGGTCATATACACAAGAAAAATTTCTGCATAAATCTTAACCATTTGCCATTAACCTTGTCATTTGTGTTAAATTCCGCTTTCTCAGTGATTTCTAAAATATGAACAGAATATGCCATTGAGGCCAGGGAGAAGCGAAATTTAATACGCGGAAAAATGGGTTGAAAAAATTCTTCTCACCTGTCAATCATTAGTTCAGGTTCAATCGCGAGGCTCCCGCTAAAATATTCCAGACCCGCCCCGGGATTTGAGCACGCAATTAAAGCACCATTACATTTATAATTAAAAAAAGCTCTTTACATTTTTTTTTATTCTTTTACATAGCTTTACAACGTAAATTGTATTTAATGCGGACATTAAAATTAATCATCCTGGTAATTGTCTATCATTAAGATTAATGACGCTGAAAATTTTGGAAATATGGCCGCGAACAGAACGACACGCGAGCACCTTGATGGACGCTGATTATAAAAAGGAGGTCCACCATAAGTTGCGACTGTTATTAGAGTCAGAGAGTGGCCTCTCATTCAATCTTTTGTACTTCGTCTTTCGTACTAAAGCATCTCTTTTATAACATTTCTAGTGCAACTCTTGTTAGCGGGTAGGATTTATATTATTTCAGTTCTGGCAAATCTTTCTAAGGGTAGTTTTATTAGATTACCTTGCTAGGAGGATACGAGTTTCTTCATTACGATTTTCAAAGTAAGTTTCGGTCTTAGCATAATTCAGATAGTATATAAAAATTATTATTATTGTTGGCGTTGTTAATATTATTATTATTATAATTTTTTCTTAATATTATTGTCGTTATTATCATGTTTCATCTACAGCAAAGTCTTTATATGATCTAGCTTTTCAAGGAATTAACTTTTAAACAAATATTTTCAAATTATATGTGGAATATTAAATATTCTTAAATAAATGAAAATACATTTTCAGAAATATTACATCTTCTGTTTACTCTTCTTTCGGAAGAATGAACAAAGAATTGAGGTGGATGTTTCTGTTAGGTTGTTTCATAAGCGTCTCCATCTGTTGGTCCTTAGAAGGTCACATGAATTATGAAAATGGTCTCCCCCATTCTCGATATACCCAAATATGGAGTGGGTACAATGTTAGCCATTAACAAATAAGATTGAAAATAAATTATATAAGGTACAATTTTTAATAAATTTTGAGTAATAAGCGATCGTTATGCCGTGTAATATGCTAGTATTATTATCTAGTCAGATACATCTGTTTGTTAAAATTGTAATTCGTGTCGGTTAAAAATATCATTCATTTGTTTTAATTTCAAATTTTATTTTTAATCAATTATTTCCAGAAAGCGACATCACCAGCAGCAACAACAAGGAACTGAGGAAAGCTTACCAAAGACCTTTCAGATCACTAAAGAGGTCGGATGTAGCCTATAATTGACATTTACTAGTATTACTATGTACAGTTCATTAGTTCATTAACTCATCCCTCCATCCATCTATTTTTCCATCCTTGCCTACGATTCATTCCACCAGTCCGTCTGCTTGCAGTGACGAAAGCAAATTGTGCGGTAAATGGGACAGCTGGTGCATACCTGAGAGTTCCAATCCTGCCATGAGGTGCTGTAGCAGACTGACCTGCAAGTGTAACTTCTGGGCGACAAGTTGCAAATGCAGGAACAGTGTCTTTGGAAATTTCTGGTGATGAAAGTGAAGCTCGGAAGATTGCGCTGAATCATCTGTCTGTGTAACAACAGCCATTTGACGATGACGATAATAGAAAATTTCAATGGTGAAAGATCGCGTTTGAATTGTGTATTTCAAATTTCCATTGGAGAAAAGAATACTCAAAGACAATTTGAATGTGCAAGAAAATGGGTGGAAATTAAAAAAAAAAAGTTTAATATGGAGCAATTTGGATTTTTTATTCAGCATTTTTCTACAATTATTGAAACCTATGCTTTTGATATTAATACTACTTTATCCATTAAAATTAAAATTTGACATAGAAAATCTAATATCACCATCTCAGCGATAACTTCAAAACTCGGTTGTACCACGATTTTATAGCTGGTGAACGAATTTGGTGAATGAAACAAATGACGGAGAAATCGCAGGCAACAGCCAATTTACTGGCGATATATAACCAAGCCCAGACCTACCTGGTAGAACTACAACTCTACCTATTAGATAGTAAACATTACCTCTGGAAGTCCACGTGAAGATGATAAAAGCTTGCGTGAGACGGCTTTGATATCTATAAAGTAACGCCAGCGGTGTTGGCACTGCTTGATCTTAAAAATATTGTCACTTTACTTCATTGTCCTATTTGTTGGATTTCACCGCCTGATTTCATACTTATTGCTCTCATACTTGTTGTTTTATTTTGGATTTTCTTAATGAATAGCTAGAAAAGTACCACGGTTATTAGTAGTTACAAGCCACCATTGATGCACATCGAAATTTTGGCGGACGTTTTAGCCATTCATTACCCCCTAAACATTAAGTTTCCAACAACTCTCAGATGAAAACCTCGATCTATGATGTGATCGATGGCGCGAAGTGGCGTCGTAACACGATAATCTCTAAAAAAAAACACTGATGGATGGCCATGCGCACACGAAATCGAAAACAGCCAGGAGTTTGGCTCTTTAGTTAAATACTTGGCACTTGTTCAAGGCATCGCATCAATCACCAGCGAGTATTACAAGAGTCTTTCGGACGTGCCAGTAATATTTTGTGCAAATAAATAAGTCATGCTTGCACTCGCCATGCTGATATCAACAATACATTACTAATAAAGAATATAACAAAGTATATACAAAAATATACACATTAATATATATATATATATGAATAATAAATTGACTTTATTTTCCATAAACAATAAGATTAACTTTTTGAATGATAATTTTTTTATAAATGATCATTAATCTGACAACAGTCTAGGATTTCTGAAGCTTCCTCTTTCTGACCATGGCATCGACTTTGTCCGAATATTCTACCACGGAACTTCTTTTCTTGTGCTCTCTTTTCTTCTTCTCGGGTCTGTTTTTCTTGAAATTGTTCTTCTTCTGCGGTGCATTCTGGTTGCCTCTTTGTTTGTGCCTGATCTTCGGACCCGCGTGGCTCGGCAGGATTCTCTGACCCGGCTTGGCGTTCGGAATTTTGGCCGGATACTGGAATTTCTGCTGCATTTTGCCCTTGGGTTTCACGTCTTTGGAGAATTTATCGGGATTCTGAAAACATGGAATTAACATGTTTTTTAAATAGTAAAGTGTTTTATCTCCTAATCGATCCCAAAATTAACAAAATCAAAATTTCTTTTTGTGAAATGCAACATTAAAGTAATAATATCTCATCAACTCTCCAATCCACTAAAATCACATATGATTAGATGACTTTAATGGCCAAATTCTAAATGCTTTTACAACCACTAGAACATGATCAACTCAAAAGACAAGCATTAACCTTGGACTTTTCCAATCTCCTCTGTCGAAGTTCGTATACGGCTTTGTTCTCCAATGAAAATTCGACAATAAGTTTCTGCAGGAAGGTTTAATTGTGTTGTTGTAAAAAGTTACTTTTATCAAAAAGATATTGTAAAAACAACCATTTAAGAAATATGTGTTCGGCATTAAGTAATAATTAGCTTATTTATGACAACTGTTTCCATCAATAAATACCTTTTTGTCACCAAAGATTGGCACGTTGTTAGTTGCCATGGCGGCCGCAAGGGCGTGCTTGTGATCCGTGAAGGCAACAAAGCCGAAGCCCTTGGACCAACAGGGACCCCCACTTCTGGGTTTGGAGAGGTCCCTCATTATCCTGCTCTGTTGAGGTAATCAAGTGCAAATTCTTTATAATTTTTAATATAATATTGAAACATGTAATAATAAGTTACAACAATGAATATTTAATAACCTCTGTAGGACTTAATCTAATATGAGACAAGGATTCATTTTGAATAAAACTCAATAAAAATCATAATGTAATGTTTATGTTTATGTAATATATACCACATTAACATAATAACAATAGTCTGGAAATGAATAAACAAACAGCAAATATCCTAACCTCGGTTATCCTGACATCTTTTCCACCACCGGCAGCTTTAAGGAAGGCCATCTTGAGCCTTTTGTCATCAACTTCAAAGGGGATGTTCCTGATGCAGAGTCGAATCGGGGAGACGAATATGTTCGGGTTCTTTATTTTCTCTTTCACGGCAGCAACGATCTTCAATTGGGAAAAATAGTTTTAATTAATAAAATAAGAGTTAATTTATTATTACTTGGCTACTAACATTTACTAAATTAACATATTATAGTTCCATAACCACTAGTCCGACAAGATGGGTTAATTTTTGAAAAGTAAATTATATAAATTTCTCTTACATTCCTCCTCATCTCAATTTCTTCTTCGGTCATGTTTTTACCAGCTTCTGAATCGGGCCTGATGTCTGTTATTGTGAAAAGGGATTTTAAAACATTGATCATTGGCTAACATTGGTCTCACTCTAAATACAACATGTATGTAAAATGATCATACATCAAATGCCAATGGATCAATTTAATTGCTCAACAAAGTATCTATATAGCTATTAATACCAGCCTAAAATGCCAATTAAACATTAATCTGCAAATTCTAAGATAACTAATAAAAATGGAAAAACTGAATCGATGTTAAAATATAAAAACTAAACCAACGAGTTAATCTGATGAGATGCAGGTTCCTTCCAAAGCCTTCTTCTTCTCTGATTTGTTTGTGGAATTTACTCTTGGCTTCCTCTTTGGTCACGGCCAGTGCTATGTTCAGCTTCCTTCCGGTCATAATGAATTTCCCCTCCTGTTGAAACCAAATTAAATTGTAGTACTTTGAATGGTGGAAGCAATCTATTAATTAAGAATAGATAGGCTGTGTTTCAGGTTGACTTTACAGGACAATTTTTAAATACATCAATCGCTGCATTGCAAATGATTGAAATTTGAAAAAAGGTTTAGTTCATATTTGCATTATTAACCAACAATTGGTTCATTAAGTACACCACATAATTAAAGCATGATAATGATTAATGGATAAAACGTACATTGTTTTTATATTCCTCAAGGCACTTCTCAGCTGCCTCTTTTTTCCTATATCTCACAAAAGCCATGCCTGTTGAGAGATTAAACAAAACAATTGTTCATCATTGTATTTAGAGTGAGACCAATGTTAGCCAATGATCAATGTTTTAAATACAAATTTAAGTATAATAGTGCACTCAGACCCTATTGAATAATAATAACAACAATAATAAATATGTTTTTCCATTGACGTACCTCTTGACCTCTCTGACTTTTGATCGACAACAATTCTACAATACTGAAGATCACCAAACTCCTCAAAGAGTTCTTCCAAATCATCTTCCACGGAGTCAAATGACAAATTTCTGTTGTAATCGGTTGATGTTCAAAAGTCCTGTTTCATACTTCAAATGTGACCAATTGAATGTTGCTAACCTTATAAAGAGGGTCCTTCCGTCCTCTGCATCGTTGATGTTCAGAGGTCTTTCTACTTTTCTCTTCTTTTGTGGAGGACCTTTTTGAAATAAAATTCAATATATAAATATTACAAACTCAATCATAAACAATTCTATGAATCCCAACCATTTTCATCATCTTCATCCTCGTCAGTTTCTTTTTCGTCATCATCATCATCTCCTTCCATCTCATCTTCGTCATTGTCACTCTGGTCTTCTTCATCATCACTGCCATCATCAAACTCCATTTCATTATCATCATCGCATTCACTCTGCTCTTCTTCATCATCACTGCCATCATCACACTCCATTCCATCTTCATCCTCCTCATCTTCATCCTGGGAGTCTTCATCATTTTGAAGCTTTTTATTTTTAGTCATTTGGGTAGGTTTGGATTTTGAATGTACTACTTTTTTCTGAGTTTTATTGACATTATCATCTTCATCGTCGTCGTCATCATCATCATCATCTTCTTCATCTTTGTTTTTCTTGTCTATTTGAGTGCAATAAAATACAATCAATTAGATAGACTAGCCATCAATTTTCACAAAACGATTAACTGTTAGTTATTAATAGAAAGCAATGCGTAGTCCTCATTACCCCTCTTGTCGTCAGTACGTATTTTTGGCTTTGCCTTGCTAATCTTGAGCTTTTTTCCCCCTAGCTGGACCTTTGTTGAGCTGAGGCATTTCTTGCAATCATCACTGGTCAAAAATATTAATTAATTGCTTCATATTATTATTATTATTATTCAGTTTTTAAAAGCACTTACGCGTTTTCAAAAATTACATAGCCAAACCCTCTTGACTTTGGACCTTCTGAAATGGTTTAGAAATAGTCAATTCAAATGAAAACGAATGCCGTCAATCAATACCCATTATAGATAGGCCATTTAACTCTAACCAAACTAGTATGCTAAAAGCATTACCTCCTGAATGATTATTTTTTACGATAAAGGCTTTTTTTATGGCTCCAAACTTTTTGAATGTCTCTTCAAATTCATTGTCCGTGGTCTCAAGATTTAGGTTGCCAACAAAAACTGTTTTTTGAGGTCTCAAAGCCATTTCACGGAATAGCTTCGAAACTGATCAATTATTCTAAATACAAATTTATCGCTCACACGTTTCCGAACTTAAACAAATTTTGAAAATATTGCTTGTTTACAATATCAATGCATAATTTTGATTAAAAAAATTCACTATCTACTGAATTTATTTTTAAAAGTATATTAAAAATAATATACTAATAAAAATTTAAATCTTTAACAATTGTTTGAAGACTCTAGTTTGGAGAAAAAAAAATTACTAATGATACTCATTTCTATTACTGTAATTAGCCATTTCGTACTAATCAAAGTTGTTTTGTGCAATTTTCTGTACTTTCTCGTGCTTTGTAATCTTATTTAAAGGAGCATCGTAAGCTCTTAAATCACAGTCTTCTCAAGACTATCTTACTTGCTGAGGCCCTCGTTCTCACATACAGGAAGCGGACCTGATCGTTTAAAGTGCTGCGGGAGGTGAGTTTCTTTTTTTGTTTTTGAGAGAAATTTATTGCTTATTTCACCAAGTAAAGTGCGAGGTAATTTTTTAATTGAAATTATGCTCTGACTGATTTGAAGAGAAATGTTGCTTTTATCGTTGTCTTGTTTTGGTGGTCACCGCACTTTTTACATCGACGAGTTTGCGACTCGAGACTCGATGCGCAAAGCTTTTAAAGATTGTTTTTAAGAATTTGTGCGATTATTAGTGTTGGTGGTTAGTTGAAAGCTTTTATTTAATTAATAAGCTTTGTGATGCCTTGATCCGACATGTCCAAGCATGATTCCTTTCTCTTTGCTTGTAGATGGTAAAGGTGAACCTAAAAGCGATATCATTATTTTGTAAATTACTTTTAATCATGATTCTAAAGTAATATGTGGAATAAGATGAGAGGGCATGTAGTAAGATGAGTGAGCTATTGGATGGATCTAAAGCAGTGTTAGATTAACATATAAATTAAATTAGAGCAGTTAAATTAATCTCAAAGTTGCTTTTTTAAATGTCTTTGGTCCTAAACTTTAAATGCATTTTGTGGCAAGTTTTCTTTCTTTTATGATCATTTTTATACATGATTAATATTTTTAATTGCTTTTATTATTTTATTTAATTCTATAAATCAAGTGAAGCCCATCTAATGGGAAGTTTTGGTAGCTTTTATATTCTTAAAGAATGTTAAATTATATATGATTAGAATTATAAAAAATTTTATCTCTAATCACCTACTGATATTATCCACATCATTGCCATTGTTGACATTCTTGCACTCATTATATGTAATCATTAACCCATATCTTGCATGCTTGAAGTCTCTGTGCAGCAATACTATCCACAATAATAACAATCTTAACCATTTATATATTTATGTGGCCAAAAATCTTGGAATTATAGTTTAAAATCAATTTACTTATAGATTCTGTAGGTTGCTAGGAATCAAAATGGTTAAATGGCTTGACAAACTTTAATATTAAAAGTAGCAATGCTTTAGTAACTATGTTACCTATTTAATCTCCTTGCAATAGCAGCATGGAATTAACGGTTATCACAGTATCGCGAGCATCGTTAATTAGGGATCGTAAAATTCCTTCCACTTTCCGATGGCCAATTACTCGACACTTATCGGTGGAGGACTTTGTACGGCGCCACAAAACATGACCTCCCACGGGCCACGTCTTGTGATGCTGAGTCACGCGACATTTCGGAAGGATAGCGGTTTAGTGCGATTTCCTGGCGTTTTCATGGGTTAGGGTACCATAGTCCAGTGGGCTTGGCTCTGATGCTTTAATTGCAGTTAATAATTTTATTGTTATTATTATTGCCAAGTGTTTATGTTATGGTCAGTGATTTATTCCTGTTGTTGCATTCCTTGTCACATCACGTAGGATGTTTGGTGCACATCACTCAAACTCTTGTTGAGGAAAGAGAGTCTCAATTGCCACTATAAAGCTCTGGAATTTTAAGCATTGCCTGCCTTATTTATCAATCAATCCATCCATTTGCTTGAATTTCACTCCTACAAATTTATTATGAAGTGCTTGTCAACAAGTCTTTGTGGGACTCTTGGTAATCATTTTCTAATTAATCAGTCAGTCATTAGTTGTTCTGTAGCTTGGTATTGTTGTGATTATCTGATAACACATTAAAAGGGCGAGGCTCTGCTGGAACACTGTTTATGTTTTATAAGCCCAATCTATCTTTCAATATTATTAAGTTGTTTTTGATGATTGTTTGAACTTTCAATCTATGAGCAAATGTCCATTTCTCTTCAATAGAACTCAAGAAAATTTCCAATCGGACAATAAAACTTTAATATTAATTTTTCATTTATTTTGACAGATTTGTTTAGAAGAAAATACAAAATGCCAAGAACAGTGAGTCAATTTATAAGAAAATGTGTATGTGGTAACAAATATATGTTGAATATGTATATGTTGAATGTACCTATATATTCTGTATCGATATACAATGTTGTACATCTTTGTATCTAGTTGCTGCTATTGTATGTATGTTATTTATGCACATTTTAGACATCTCAATTTTAATATTTTTTAATCAGATGAATGTAAGAGTGACCACAATGGATGCTGAACTGGAGTTTGCCATCCAAGCCAGTACCACAGGCAAACAGCTGTTTGACCAGGTTTGTTCACATGAATTTCTGTGAAATAAAAATATTACCATATTCATTATATGATAATGCTACATTTTTATGGATTGTTGATAATGTATTTTTTGCTAATATTTTAGGTTGTTAAGACTGTTGGTTTAAGAGAGACCTGGTACTTTGGACTCCAGTATACTGATAGCCAAAACCTTGTAACTTGGCTCAAATTGGAGAAGAAGGTTTGTACATTAAGATATAGCTTTAATGTTATTCATATTAAGGACTGATAGTTAAAGACCCATCGATTGATGCTCATCAGGTTCAAAGCCAGGACGTAAAGAAGGAGACACCGCTCCAGTTTCGTTTCAGAGCCAAGTATTTCCCAGAGGACGTGGCTGAGGAGCTCATTCAAGACATTACGAAAGTGAGTCCCGACAAAGTTTTCTTTGTCTACTTTCTTTCTTCGTTTCTATGACGACCCACGACTAGAATCCCATCTCAACTTTTCTCCTTTATTATAATTTATATTTATTCCAGAATGTCTTAAGATTAAAAATGTCCGAATGCAGCAGTGAATATTTTTTTAGGTGTTCAGATGGTTGCACTTTGTGCTATCACTCAAACATCCTTGTAAGTTAGAATCATCCAGCCACTGTGGCTAAATAATGATTTGAGACGTGCTTCTTGTTCTTGTTCTTCTTCTTCTTATTATTATTATATAATGGTTCTAAATGATCCCATCAAAATATTGGATTAGACTTGAAGTGAAAGCAATTGAAATTACTTTTTACAGTCTACTTTATTCATGAGCAATAATAATAATAATAATAATAATTCATGAATAGTTAATGATAACAAAATGACAAATGCACTAAACTGAATACAATTAAACAAAAACCCAAATAGCAATAGGAAGATAATTAATGAATTTTATAGTGTAACTCCAAACATTCTTTTGCAGCAAATGTTTTACCTGCAAGTGAAGGATTCCATACTCTCCGACGAAGTTTATTGCCCTCCCGAGACCTCGGTTTTGTTGGCCTCTTATGCCGTTCAGGCCAAATACGGAGATTTCAATCCATCCACCCACACTCCAGGCTTCCTGGTCAACGACAGACTCCTTCCCAACAGGTTTGATGGAGTGGTTAATTACATAATTTATCATTATCAATTATTCAACTCGAGGATAGGGCGTGCCCTCGGCACATGGACGTGAATCGTATTCTTGAGCGTCGTTGCTAATTTTTGTGCTGTGTTATTACAAGGGTGACAGACCAGCACACCATTTCAAGAGAACAGTGGGAAGAGAGGATCACTGTGTGGTTCCAAGAGCACAGAGGAATGGCCAGGTTATAATTCTATTGTGATTGATTGCTCATTTCCATCACGATTACTCATTTGATTGAATAATAATAATAATAATGTAATTATTATGTTGATTAATTAGGTAATTAATGCAATTGATATTAGAAGTTGAACTTTCTCTTTTATTCTAGAGAGGATGCCATGTTGGAGTACCTGAAGATAGCACAGGATCTGGAAATGTACGGAGTCAACTACTTTGAGATAAAGAACAAGAAAGGCACCGAACTGTGGCTCGGCGTGGATGCCCTCGGGATCAACATCTACGAGAGGGATGACAAGTTGGTGTCATATGTTTTATTTATTATTTTTTTTAATATTCAGTGATTCGCTCGAATGCCCGATGCGGCATTGTGATATCATTTCAACGCAGTTCAATGCTCACTATTCTTAACTTCATTCATTCAGACTCACCCCAAAGATTGGTTTCCCATGGAGTGAGATCAGAAATGTGTCCTTCAGTAGCAAGAAGTTTGTCATCAAGCCCATTGACAAGAAGGCTCCCGTTAGTATACAAATATTTTAATGACTACAGATGACATCAGATTCCTGTAACGTATTTGTTTTGTTTTGCAGTATTTTGTATTTTATACGAGCCACATGAGGATCAACAAGAGGATCCTGTCCTTGTGCATGGGCAACCATGAGATGTACATGAGGAGGAGGAAGCCAGATTCCATTGAAGTCCAGCAGATGAAGGCACAGACTCAAGACGAGAAGATGGCCAAGCAACAGGAGAGGTTTGTTACCGATCGATGCGGCATTGCCACCTGACGCAGCATTATCACCCACTAATGTGGTTGTTCTGACTTTAAGTCAGATGTTATTTTGCTGCTGACATCCCTGTGGTGAGTGGTAAAAACTTAAATGTTTGTTTTCAGAATGCTCTTATTAAAAGAAAAACAGCAAAGAGAAGAGGCCGAGAGGCAGAGACAGGAGTTGGAGGAGAGGTTGAAAAGATATGAGAATGAATTTGAAAAAGCCAGGAATGGTGAGCACTACCAATGAGGATGATGACTTTAATTAATGAATTGATACCAATTTAAATGTTGATGCCATTTTGTAGTCATTTTATAATAATTCAGCATTAATGATTACTTTAGAACTTGAGAAGAGTCAACAGTTAGCCATGAGCCTTGAAGAGAGAATGAGAGAATCAGAAAAGGAGAGGAAGGAGCTCGAGGAAGCACAAAGAAAGGCTGAGGAAGCCAGACTGGAAGCAGAAAGGGCTGCACATCTGGAAAAAACCGAGAGAGAAGCCAAGGTAGGTTTGATGATGATGATGATGATATCCACTCACCAATGTCACCAAACTGATGAGCCACAACCCTGGTTATTATTGACAACAAATCCCATGAAAATGGTGATTGCAACATCCTTTTCATTCATCCATTCAAACCGATGCATTTAAGTTGTACCTTCTTTATTGACATCATCACCATCATCATTATCAGGAGGTCGAGGCCAGAGAGGCTCAAGAAGAACTCGAGCGTCGAATGCAGGAATCCAGGATGAGGGAGGAGGAGGCCAGGAGACTCCAAGTGGAACTTGAACAGGCACGACTGCAGATGGAGCAGAACAAGGTCGCACTCGACGAAGCCTTGAGCTCTCAAACGAAGAAGTCGATGGTCATCGATCACGAGACCGAAGACGATGACAAGACATCCGAGCAGAGTACATA
Organism: Hirudinaria manillensis; assembly: GCA_034509925.1. Taxonomy (NCBI): domain Eukaryota; kingdom Metazoa; phylum Annelida; class Clitellata; order Hirudinida; family Hirudinidae; genus Hirudinaria; species Hirudinaria manillensis. Next base: position 5,594,673 of record CM067527.1, read on the forward strand.
TGAAATCTTTTTTTAACCTTCGATTGACTTGGTTGGTTGGTAGGTTTACACTGGTTGGTTGGTAGGTTTACACTGGTTGGTTGGTTGGTTTACACTGGTTGGTTATTTCCTAAGCTGGGGGAGGAGTCGTTTTGTTGTGGTTCTCTCTTCGTGCAGAACGATCGGCAACTCGATTTGTTTATTTTCCCGATAACTTGCGAATTATTAAGTCTTAATGATTATTATCTATTTGTTACTTCCATTGATGGAAATAAATTTTAAGAATTCAATTATTTTTTAAGGTCACGAACTTTCAGTGGTCGAGAACGGTTCCGTGCCGAGACCCGAGGAGGAAAGACTCACTCTCGCTCAGAAGAACGAAAGGATGAATGCTCAGTTGAAAGTTTGAGACTTTGGATTTTGTTTATCGACGGATGCTAACCGACATCCTATATTATTAAGTTAATCTAGTCGTTTCCCATTAAGCGTGATTGATTTTAATAAAGATTATAATATTAATATAAACGCAAAGACACACATTTTTGAGGTTTTATTATTTGATCGTCAAAAGTCAATTCCACAACAATTTCAAATCTCTGGAATGACGTGTTGATAACATCGACGACGTTGATAACATTGACAACGTTGATAACATTGACAACGTTGATAACATTGACAACGTTGATAACATTGACGACGTTGATAACATTGACGACGTTGATAACATTGACAACGTTGACGATTTCAACCCTCAACAGTCTCTGAGTGCTGACCTGGCAGAAGCCAAGATGCAGAGTCAAGTGACTAGGAACGACATCCTGCACAAGCAGAACGTCAGCCAAGGAAGGGACAAGTACAAGACGCTCAAGCAGATCCGCCAAGGCAACACCAAGCAAAGGGTGGACATGTTCGAGGCCATGTGAGGTCGCCGTCGACGAAGGAGAGAGCGGCGTACGAAAGGGATCGAACCCGAGCCACGGATCATTATGATTTTTCGACGCAATATATTTTTTACCAATCTGGTCGCTCCATCTTTTTTCCATCTGGATTTTAAAGTGGAGTCTATTTTTTTTATACTTAGTCTCATAATTAAGTCAATTTGATTTTTAGTTTTTACCGTTTGATTTTTCAAACTTCCGTCATTTTATGATTGCTTTTTTTCTGTTTTCATCGCTGTAAATGATTCACGATCCACCATTTTGAATCACGTTCTGACATTATTTGATTTTTTGAACTCGGATTTTTATCCGACGTACCCGGAACCAATCACGACTTTCGAATCTAATTACAATTCTGTTCGTGGCGAAGCATCGTGCAAGGCCCGTTTTTTAATTTTAATTTGAAGAACTCCCATTCGGAGGTTCCCATGTTTTGGCCGTCGATTTGTTGGCTGTAGTATTTCAATACTCGTTTGATTTCTTCGTCGGTATTTTGATTTAAAAGGGGATCGAGGCGGAAACTGCCGAGAGACGTCACGTCTTGCGACGCGACCTTTAACCTCTTCAGACTTAACACGACCGCTCCAGATTCATTTCTACGTGTTCTGCATTTACGTGCTCTTGTAGCCAGTGAGTTGTTAACAGAATCAAAATTCTACATTTTGAAGTTCATCGAAGTTCATTTGGGATTCCAGGAGGTTTTTTGAGTCACAACCGATTACATTGATGGTCATGACATTTTTTTGTCGTTAAATTTATTATTTATCGTAATTATCGCAATTACTATTTAACCATTTTTTATGCAACGATTTTGATTCCTTCTTTGCTTCAATCTTGTCTTGTGCGAGTGTGCGAGTCAAAGATTTCACGTTGTAGTTCTTGGGATTAGAACTCCACTCTTGTTCTTGCTTAGTTCTTAAACATTACCACAATTGCTACTGCTTGCCACGTTTTCGTCAGCAAAATTGATTCTGGTTCCAACGTTTATTGTCCCCACTTCCTAGTCTTCAGATGTGGCTCTGATAACTTACTTTTGGTTATGGTAATATAATCATGTGCTATCTTATTATTGATCTTTGACTTCAAGTGGCTTCCAAGCCTGGTGCCTGATTATTATTATTATTTTTTTCGTTATTATTATTATTATTATTATTACATGTACTATCAACCTTAATCCTTAACATGCCTTTGGATGGGTGATGATGATGATAGTGATTGTTTTATTCCTAACGACTTGGCTGTCAGTAGCTGTTGCGTTAGTAGCTTGAATCTAATCTGCGCGTCGATCAGGCGATGATTATTATGATGATGATGATGATATCCGAAATTAATTCCAATTTTGATTTTATGATTTTCTTCAAAAAGTTGATTTATTTGCAACAGCCTTGAATGGATTTCTGACCTTCTCGCGGCTGCTGCCACGACAGCACCACATCGACAAACGAACGACTTTAGAAGCGACTATAAGCCATCCTTTTATTGATTCTAGTTTCGTGTAAAACTAAGTCACTAGCAAGATATTCCGTGGTGGTCGTTGGTGGCATTGGTAACCATGGCGGCGGCGACGGTGGTGATGATGAGGGGGATGAGGCGGAGTCCATCGAAGTTTCACGCGACGATAACGAACACAACAAGAGGCAGAAGCTGAATAAACGTACGAGGTGAATGCTCGCCGATAGAACGCAGTTGTGTTGACTGTTTGCAATTGCGCGTCCTCGGTCACGTGTGGGATGGCGATTGTGACGTCACGAATAACTCGAATAAGAAATTAAATACTTAAACACTCATGCAGGGGATAATATGATGATAACAACATGGCCGCTAAAAGCTCACGACAATCGCTAAATGTTGAAGGAGAGAAAGAAGAGAACTAGCAGAAACGAAACTAGCAGAAGTCTTGCTGTTTTTTAAGTGATAGATTAGAATTTACATTAGCGACTTATAGGCCCTGATCAATTGATTTATTAATCCATCAAATTAGTTTAGAAGAATCAGATCCATTAATAATAACAATAATTATTATTAATAAGTTAATAATAATAATAACAATTATAATTATTAATAACAATAATTATTATTAATAAGTCTTAAGCTCCAATGCCTGATTAAATAATATTCCACTCATTTCGCTATTTCGAGCTTTATAGCGACAAACATTAATAATGTTTTATTTTTCTCGCCGAGAGCGGAAATCATGAAACCATTAGGCCTGTTATCATTAGTTTGTAGTTTGTCATAAGGCATTTCTTCTTTCTTCGTAGGCATCAATGGCGATGATAATCATATAGACGACAAGCTTTATAGATCAGAATTTTTCATCTGCAGCTTTTCTTCCCGTTATCTATCTTTATAATGACAGTGAAAATAGAATTATTTAATAGAATTAAACCTTGATTTTATGTTAAATCAATTTTAAATCAATCCATTTTAAAATACTTAGCCATACATCATGACTGGTTTTATCACGATTGTCTAGCAATCTAGACTGTCTCCAAAACTCCGGAAATATCATTACTAATTTCAAATTGAAACTGAAACTACTTGAGGTTGATTTCCAAAGGCAGAGGAGGCGGAGGTGGTGGAGGCCCGTGGCTCAAATCTTTCAGGAGATTCTCACTGTACAGTGCACCCAGACTTCTGTGGGTTTTCCCCAAAGTACCGTAATGTTGGCCGGAGCTACTGACGCGAGATGCCGAACGCCGTGGAGCTGCAGATATCATCTGTGGTCCTGATGGTGGTAAGGTCTTGAGACGAAGGCTCGAGTAGGTCTCGTACCTGGGCTCTTCTGATACGATTTGTCTCGCTTGGTTTCTGACCACTCTCAGCGTGCCATCGCGATCTAGGTCACCTGCAAGGTCATTGTTGTTCACGGGTGATTGGATGGGTGGATCGCATCGATTTTTGTCTTCATCATGACATTTAGATTTTAAAAGTCTATCTTTAAAGAAACCCACGCAGTCCGACTGATCGAATTATCAGCAGCCAATGGCTTCCTCATGACGTGATTTAATGAAACAACATCCCAAATAAACATCCTCCGATCACACGCAACACCATCTAAATCATCATCCGTCGTCAGATGAGCAGTCTGATTTGCATCCATTTAGATTTTTTTTATCCGCTTCAATATTCAAAACATCCGCCAACCATATTCATGCCTCTCCTCGACTTTAGTCAGTTGTCCATCATATTCTGATCCATGTTGTGAGAGTCTCGAAAGATCGGAGAACTTATCTGGCGGCGGGAGATCGTCGTTGACAGCCTTTTCTCCCAGCAGCAACTGCTTCTGGGATGTTGAAATTAAGAATCAGTTATAATAATATAATGGCTACGTTATGTAGTTCAGTTAATAAAATCTAACTAACCCTAAACCTGGCATCACCGAAGTTTGGTGATTCCTGAAGAGACCTACTGCTCCTCTTAACGAAAACATCTTCCAGATTGGCAAGTCTGATTATAATAATAATTAGGGTTATTATTATTATTATTATTATTATTATTATTATTATTATTAAACCAATAATCAAACTCCTTTTTATCAAATAAGTCAGTTAAATGCCAGTATCAATAGTACAACTTGTGTTTTAAGTATATTGTACTTCCTTCACTTCTTGATATTGTATGGAATGAAGTAGTTGTGTATTGGACAATATGAGGTTACAATGAAATGTTATCCAGCATAGCAAGACACTATTACTAGTACTTGATGAGGATACAGAGTTATGTCTCTAATTACAGCTTTACAAATCGCCAATAACTTTCCAATTAGTGCAAACACTTATGCAACGGCAGTCGACCAATCAAGATGATTTACGAAGACTGAGCTGAAAGCAATTAAAGTAAATTAGGAAAATTGAAGCAAATTGCAACAAACCTTTCACTCAGCGTCTTCAGAGACTCCAACTCAGCAACTTGGGTGTAGGAGAATGGAAACCAACCAATTCTATTCAAAAGTTCCATCCAATAGTTTACGCCAATGCTCAAGTCACACTTTCAATATCTCATAACCACTCACCTGTTAGTGTTTTCATTCAACCCAAAGATCCATCCTCCCTGATTGACGTCATCGTAAACGCTGATTACGTCACCAGCCTCCATAGTCAGCTGGCTCTCATTGGACGCTTTATACGAATGGACTGCCCTCAATTGGAACAAAGCCGATCTCAACTCTTCGGGAGCTGATTGGCTGGCTGAAATGGGTCAAAGACATTAAAGATTTAGAAGCTTTTTCTCCTACCTTAATCGCAAAAACCATTACCTTTGTCTTGAATAAAATCCACCACGTCGTTGGGGGTCCTGGAAACTTGGGGCACCGATCCTATGGTGTTGTACTTGGTCAAGATCACCTCGTCCTTGGTGACGGAACGACTCGTCACGTGATTCTGATTGACCAATGTAGAATTTTCCTGTTAATTAAATTGATTATTAATTATTGGCGATTTATTTATTATCTAAATCTATTCATTAATAACAGTAACAATAATGGTAATAATTAATGGTATTAATAATATTAATAACCAAGGTTTCCTGCTTGACACCCGGCTGAGGAGTGGGAGGTGAAACAACTAGGGTGGTCTGCTGTGTGGTTGCAGGTGCTGCCACATTGCTGGAGGGTATCTCGCCTGGGATAATGCATTCATAAGCTGAAGTTATGGATTCCATCATTTACCCATCCATCTACCCATTCATTCGTTCGTTCGTTCATTCGTTCATTCGTTCATTCGTTCATTCGTTCATTCGTTCATTCGTTCATTCGTTCATTCGTTCATTCATTCATTCATTCATTCATTCATTCATTCATTCGTTCATTCATTCATTCATTTGTTCATCACTAATCATCTATCTATCCAAACGTTACCAACCTCCAGAAAACGTAGACCTTCTAACAGGTTCTCCTGGCGGAAGGTCCTCAACACTTGGAAACGAATCCTCCTAAAAGCATCACGACCTTCATTACAACAGCGAATACCAATGACTCATTGCTGATCAATCGATGATCGATCCCAGCGTCAAAAGAATCTTACATTTTTTGAGTCATCGTAGCTGGAGAAGCGAGGCAAAAGCCAACTTATAAGTACAAGTTTTACTGGTTTAACTTGAATTTTCAGAGGCAGGGTGAAGTTAGATTAGGGTCTGGATAGGGTTAGGAACGGGTTAGGGTAGGGTCTGAACGATTAAGTACTAAAGATCCCCGCCTGTAAGCTTTTGCCTGCATTCGTTAATTATCATCATTTTACCGTGAATCCAAGTTCTTTGATGAATTTCTCAGAAGACGGTGGAAGCACGTGAGGGTTCTTGCAGTGGTGAACCCATTGCTTGAAGTTCGCTGTAAGTAACTCGTGTGCCTGTGACGATGACACGAGGTAATTGATGACGATGAAGTAAAGAAAGGTGTTAAAGACTTCAATACAATGTGCAACTACTTTGTCGATGACGACAACGACGACGATGATGATGGCAATGGTGATCCTGACTGAATTATAAACTTCAAATTAAATTTGGATCGACCTTCTGGTGACTTGTTCCATCATTCTGAGCTACTCCTGAGAGTTTACTGAACAGATAACTGTATCTTTTTCTTTCTTCCAACAAAGCCTGCACGATTATCACAACCATAATCATTACCATTATCATAATTATCATTCTCAACATAAGCATCATCACAGTTATACAAATATACGGCGTACCAATCTCAAATTCTTGACCATGTATTCTTCCAACATTCTGCTGTATTCCTTGACTTCTCTGGCGCACTGCATTATCAGGATCAATGATGAGGGTTCACAAGAAGTAACGTAAATTATCAATTATCTATCAATTAACAAGGCACCTACCTGAACCTCCTTCTTATTGAATCCCTGCTGCTTTGGTTTGACCTTCTTCTTGACCTTTGCCAGGGCGAATTGTGATTTCACCAGGCGAGCAGTGTGGTACCTGTGACCGACCATGTACTTGTCCAAGCAAATCTGTTGATCATCATCATCATCATCATCATCATCATCATCATTGTGAACAATATCATTGTTGATCATTATTGATAACTGACAATATGTCTGGTTATGTTGTAACAACAAGAGAGTGATGATGACGACGAAGATAGATGAAGATGATGATGATGATGATGATGATGATGATGATACCTGCACGTGACGAAATTCATTTTCCTGTTTTGATTTCAGAGGGATGAGTAGTTCCGAGTGGAAATATTTGATCTGCAACATCCAACGATGCGTTTTTATCGGTTTACATTATTTGATATTATTATTATTTTTAGTTTAAAGTTATTTTATAAACATTAATATTAAATGGATTAAATACTTAGTTTATTGCTGTTAAAAGGAATGTTAAAAGGTTATTACTTAATTACCGCTAGCCCATTCGCAATTGGTGAGTAATAATTAATTATAATAATAATAATAATAATTAATAATAATATTAACTAATTGTAACAATATTAATTATAATAATAATTAATTATAATATTAATTATAACGGGTGAATAATAATTAGTAATAAGTAAATTTAAATAAAACTAACGCCATCTATCAACTGCTGGTTGATGGTGTTGTAGGCGTCTGCCAACTCCAGGAGGGAATCCCCTGTGGATGGAAGATGACATTTATTCATATTTGTTTGTAATCCATTTTTAAAAGTATTATTGTTGGTTTTGAAATTATTATTATTATTATTATTTCTATATATTTATTATAAAGCCAACTCGTAAGGAAGCCAACTTGAAATGCAACTATTAAAGAAATCTTTAACGTTTTGCAAATCCATTTTAAATTTATTTCAGACTTGAACGAGTAACAAGTTACTTTTTTCGTTATCAGGGACAACTTTTTATTTCCGTTTTTTTTGTGTGTGTTTAATTTTTAGTCTTTTAAAACCAGAAATAAATGCGAATAATTAAGATTTATTTTCGTTGACAAAGGACTTTTGTAATTGGGGCCCATTTTTAGAAGTTCTTCAAGCAAAGTTTGGAATAGATGTCACGAAGCGTACACGTTGGTCGAAATGAGTAGATTTTTTTTTATTTTGTCTTAATTCGAAAATAAATGCACTTTATGCACGAAATAAAAGTTAAAAATTTTCCCCCAGAATCTCCTTACGATATTTTTACATTCGTAAATCAATTTGAAATGCACTTATCCGATCCGGATTATTTTTGGCACCCTAAGAAATAACATTTGAGTGTTTTACACGTCTGAATATCTTGCAGTGCTTTCTGTTCATTTACTTTATGTGTGCCTCTCATTAAGGGCTTTGAAAATGTTTGATCATTATTATTATAATATATAATAATTATAATAACGATATAATATAATTCAGGCGAGGGGTTCACCCGTGCCTTATGTAATAATAAATAATAATAGCGATATAATAACAGAATATATTCTCTCTTTGATGGCAATTCCAAATGCTGATTCCAACTACAATTGAATCACGTTTAAAAAAAAAAACTAGGCAACCATAAGCGTCATTATTGTGCATAATTCATATTACATATTAACATAATTTATATCGTTTAAGATTTTTAATTTTCCATTGTTTGTTTTGTAGAACTTATATAGTTTATAATTTATAAGCTATTAACATAATTTATTACTTAAATACTTAATCGTTAATTGTCTAGGTAGGTCTAGGAAATGAATATTGATGATCTCACCTAATTCGGAGGCACCACCCTCACAGCCCTGGGCACTTCTTGCCAAATCGTACAAGCAGGACAAATAGGTCTTGGTGTAGGAGCTGACATCTGATTGTTGGAATCATTGATAATGTTATAATAATAATAATAATAATAATAATAATAATAATAATAATAATAATAATAATAATAATAACAATAATAATAATAATAATAATGATAATAATAATAATAATAATAATAATAAATAATAATGCACAAAAGTTATGAAAATTTATTGAGAATAATTAATGATGATGCCATAGACTTAATCGCTAAGGATTTCTGAGTTTCACAAGACTACACCATATTTGACTTTACATGCAACAATTCGTCGTAATCATTACTATGAAGTCCTTTCTGGAGTGCCTTTCCAGTTGTGATCAGCTGCTTCAGGCCTGGGTTGAAATTTTCCAAAATATTCTGAAAGAAATGAAAATAAATTGACGTGTACACGGGTCGAATGACGGACGTATGGATGGATGGAGGGTTGAGGGACTAATGGATGGATGGAGGGTCTGATGGATGGATGGAGGGACTGACGGACGAATGCATGGATGGGTTAGTGAATGCATGAATGGATGAACGGATGGACGGGTGGATTGGTGGATGTAGCATTAAAAAAAAGTGCGGATGGTATTCACTTTCAAGGAATTGTTGCATGAATCTCGATATGATTAACAACATTTTATGCCAGTCGAGTCATTCAAAATATTTGCTGTAATCCGCCCATCTCTCCATCCATCCGTCCGTCCGTCCATACATCCTGGTACCTTTCTACCGACGATGTGAAGACTAATCACTTATTTCAGTTATTAATTAATGCCGTACTTTCTAGTTAACTTTCCTTCATTTTTTTCTTCACTTATTCTGTAATCTCAGTCTATTTCCCTCACTGGCGCCTCACTCTCTCACCTCCACCCTCCTTCCTTTTGTTCGATCTCTCCATCATCATCCTCTGTACATCTTGAGGCAGACTGTCGGTTCTTATTTCGAGATAGAAGAAAAAAAAAGAAACTCTCAAATCAACAAACTGCTGAGAATGTAATGATGATGGTGATGATGATGTGGTGACTACGTTATCGGAGTTTAAAAAATTACTATTAAAGTAAAAATGATGATGATGATGATGATTATTATTATTTTCATTATTATTGTTATTATTATTATTATTATTGCATTTGAAAGTTTATGATATTTGAAATTATTGCATCAGTACGTTTCAGTTAACTCATAATGATGTTACCAGTGTAATTGGGTTAACTAATACTGAGTACTGTTAAAATAAATATGAAATAGTATCGATGAGTTTATTGATTAATCGGATGCTTCAATGATGAAGGGAAGGCTTGAGAACGAGGTTACAATTTGGATGTGTATTTGATTACAATCTACTTTTGGGAGGAAGAATTTGCATGCTCTGATACAATGATGATGGTGATGATGATTGCAGTAATAATAAATGTTTGTTGACGAAGACGACGATGAGGACGATGATGATGGTGATCATCATCATCACGATAATAAATCCAGGCTCTCCTGAAGACGCTCGTTCTAAAGGTTTTCAATCCTTAAAAAGAGAGCTGCAAAACTGAGCTAAAAACAGTAATCGAACTCCGAGACTCAGCAACAAATCGCAGCTGCCTCCTTTTCTCTCTCCATCCATCCTTATTCTCTCTCTCTCTCTCCATCCCTCCTCATTTTCACTCCGTCCATCCTTATCTCTCTTTTTTTCATTTTTTTGTTGTTTTTATTCTGAGGCCTTCACAGTCTTCAAGTTAGGAGGGCATGGAAGTTGTTGTTGTTGTTTCCGTTGTTGTTGTTGTTGCAATGTTTCGCGTTGCTTTGCATTTGCAAAAGGTCAGTTTGAATGCCCCGATATTACTCCAAGACAATACTAAACTTAGTAATGCAATCAATACTGCTGGTAACTATTAAACACTTTAAAGGTAATGCCACGCTTAAGTCGGATGTAACATTAGTATAACATTAAATAACTTAAAAATATTTGAAACAATTAATTGAGTATTAAATGGAGTGAGCGATTAATTTCAAATATTTTGGAAATCCTGATTATCCATCCTTGTAGACCTTGTAATATCGACTCGAATGGCCTTCAAAAACTCAAATGTCGATCAATCCTCATCTGAGAATCGAACACGCGACCTTTGGACGTCTTCAATCAATCAACCGAACACGCCTCAAGCAGAACTTTGATACCAACAGATGAATAGAAGAATGAAATGCAACAACAACAACAACATCAGTAGCAACAACGACAGGGAACCACAACACAACACAGTAACAAAACACAACACGAATGATTTTGCACACATCACCAGGTCTGAAGAAGATTTTTAAAACATCGTCTTTGTAGAGGTTGCAATGTCTATCATCTTCTGAAATCGTTTGGCAACCACACAACCGTCCGAATCCATTTACGACACTTGTGATGATGTTGACTTCTCAGTGATAATAATAAAATGTTTTTTTATTAATAAAGCCTTTTTAACGGAAAATATTCGCTAATGCCCTTTGACCCGGCCGGGAAATACCGCCGACCTAAGTGCTTGAAATCTAGAAACGCTTCAAATCAACGCTACGTCAGCACAAATGCCAGTGGCTATTTATAGTTGACTTTAAGATAACAACGATTATCAATAGTAACTTTTGGTTATTAATGGATCTTCATAATATTCCAATATGATGGTTCAAAGAAATTATTCACGTTCTCAAGATTTTCTGAAAATCTCAGATTAACGTGTTAAGTAATGTAATAGAGGCAATTGCAAACAACATTACTGATGTTAGTGATGACGATGACGATGATGAGGAGGAGGAGGAAGACGACGACGATGATGACGATATTTATTTTACCGACAGCTATCAATTACGGACAATGCACCTATTACTCATATTGTTTATAACGATGGTTAAGTTCGTAAAGATGCCCCGAAAGTTGAACTTGAATTTATAAATCGATTACAAAATCTATTGATTGAATTTATTTATTTATTGAATACATTTTAAATCTCCTTTTAACTCGAACTACAAAAAAGTGCTGAGAAAAAGTGTTTTCTGTAATACGGCTATTGAGTTGCCAAATCTTCAAAGTACGAAAGTGTAAGAAGATGACGAAGAGTACGAATGAATTCATTCCTGAACGGTGAATTTATTTAATTAAATTATTATTATTTAATTAAACTTTAAACGTATTTTAAATTTTAATTTCCAATTCTCACAACGTCTTTGGGATGCTGAAAATTTCAGTGATTTTATTTTTTAAACTCAAAATTCCTCAAATAACTCGGACATCAAGTTTGTTGAAACAAAAATATGAGCAATTACAGTTAATTGTACTTTTACACGAACATTCCTCGCCATGTTTTTAAAAGTCAAATTTAAAGTGTTAATTTATTATAATTAATTATTAACACGAGTATAACCGATATCGATTTATTGATGATAATGATGATCCATTAAACCCTTTGACCTAGAATTAGTATCATCCCTAATCAATAAAAATAATATTAATAAAAATAATATATATTATAAAATTAAAATAAATTATCTGTTGGAAAAAATCATTTATTGTAATGAAATATCGAACCTTGTAAGTACTTTGGATGACAACATGAGTTCTCTCGAAATCCACCATTTTGATTTTTTTGATCGCAAAATCTGGTCCCCTTTCAGAAGTAGGTGACCTTCGCCCTCTCGGCTTGACCTCAGAGATCACTAAAGCGGATCGGGTGCAGATAATCCAGCGATCGGTTCCTGTCCTGTAAAGGTGTTCGAAAGAATCAGTCAATCACGAGTCCATACACGTTCACAAGTCCGCACCTACCGAGTTCGATACCCACCTCGATCAGCTGACTTTGTAGTCGAAAGGAAGAGGAGGACGATTAAGAAGTTGGTCGATAAAAGCTTTCTAGCTTTCAGTTCCCCTCTCAATCTCCGGACTATCTTCCCGAGAAGTGGCTTCTAGGTAGGCTGATGCAGGATAAAGGTTTACTGCAGATGCCGTGTGGGTTGATGGAACTGCTGATCCAGTTTACTTCGTGGGAGTGAATAAGAAGAGTTTTAGCGGAAAATCCGTCGAAAACCGTTTTGCCTCTGTCTCTGTATTTGTCTGTTTCTTTCGATTTCTTCCACCTTTTCCTCCTCGGTTAGGAAGGTAGCAATCGTTTCGAGAAGTGCTCGGAGCTGCACCTAATTCCAATTATGCTTTGGCTTCAGTCTTAGAAAAAGTATTTTCATCAGAATTTTTCACTAATTTTTTCGAGTGCATAATTAATTAATTTTTTAAGCCGAAAATGTTACTACTGCTTTTGCTGTTTATCAGTTTGTTTTCCTACTGTCGGGCGCCTCAGACCAACCAGAGGAATGTTTTTCTCAAGTATTTTTTCACTCCTTCTTAACTGGCAGCGGCTTGGTTCTAGATCGCGTTTATAATTTTAGCTCAAGTCGGCATCCATGCAAGTACGACTCTCGTTTTAGTCATTTTCAATCACTTTCAGTCAACATTTCAATCAACTTTTGCATCATCAAAGACGTTGAATCATGCAAGTCCAAATTTAGATATTTCTGCGAACGCCGTAATCTTTGTGAATAATATCTTTGCATACTACTAACTTTTCATAGGTTTCAATATCCAAATGTTTAAAGATTATATTATATATTTATATTTATAATACATACATAGAGGCAATATATATATATATATAAAAGATATTTTGTGCTTAAAAAAAGTTCAATTTTCCAGCTACAAAACCTGTCTTTATACTACTGTCTTTAAGCTACAAAATGTCTTTATATTCCGATATTAAATAAGATTCGCTTGCGACTTGACAATTTACCTTCCAATGAACTTAAATCGAACTGCGCACATCATTTGCATAAACATTTATCGAAAATGGCCCGCTCCGTCCTTATCAAGTTACCAGTTCAAAAATAAACATTAATTTCGATAATTACAATTATCTTTATAAAGAATCTCAATCCCATTTAAGCTGACTTACATTGTTCTCCACGATTTGACCAAATTAAAACACTTAGGGTCTGCAAAATGCGCCTCTTTCAAAAATTTTAATTGAAAAATCTGCTTATTCAATAAACAATATTGTTTAATCATTATTATATTTCTTCAAACATTCACAAATAAAACACATTCTTGTTCTCAAATGCTGGAAATGCATCTTTTGCGACTTAACAAGGTGACAAAAGAGGCTAATAAACACAAAAAAATGAAAACTTCTAACTCACAAGCAGTTGAAACTTCTCTTGAACTCTGTCGAAAGTTCTGAATCTCTGACAAAAACAAGTCAACTGAGCGCAGGGTCGCACTTTCAAAGCCGTAGTTAACTATGGAAAAGTTCTGCTCACATGCTCACATACCTTACATAGTCATAGGCGTGTGCTTATCATTTTGTGTGGATCATCTTACAACCCTACGTTCATCCATCGGGTTCATTCATCCATGCATTCATCGATCTTCTTAGGCATGACTCATTCCTCAATTTTCACTAATAATCCCTTAAATTGATTATAATTATTTATTCCTGAGACAAGAATAGAACGCCACATTGCCTCCTAATCTGCCACAGCCCTTTTTAAGTATTTTTATTATTAAGTATTATTATTATTAAACAAGGCTATAGTAAATATTAATAAGCAAGAATATTTAACGTATCCATACCTTTACGTCAGTTGTCCCAAAAATTTAGCTTTGAAAAACATATATTTGTGTGATGCCATCTGACCTCAAAACTTTAAATCTCCATTGCAGCATCAATTGCAGTATCCATTCTTCAACTCTAAGACTCATCATATCCTCATCACATCTACAGTATCCAAGTCTTGGCCTTGAATCACTATTTGGACAATCTGATCTACACATTGATATCATTATTTAAGTGATCAACAGGTCAGAATCGTGAGTCAATTTCAAAGGCAAAACATTCTCTAAAGCTCTAGACCCCAGTTGGAGTTACCACAAATGGAATTGGCACTAAACAGACTCGTAACCACGCACGAAAGAAAATAACGACTAGAAAAAGGAAAGGGGAATTCCAGAAGAAAAAAAAAGAATAAGGACCAAAAACTATAAAAGCAGAAAAGAAAATATCAACAATTCCATGTGGATGGCTATAACAACGATTTTATAATCCCCACAACTATCATTAAATCATTAACTCCTGTACAACTCTAAGAAGTTTAGGAAAGCATCACGTCCCGTTAGAACCGTCAAAGCTTCAAAAGACGATGCCTTGAAAATTTATTCTCCAGCAATAGCAATAATATGCAAACATAATAAAGGTTTAAATCCACAACAGCAATTACAACTAGAATTACAATCCATTTCAAAAACTAACCACAGCATCCAATTCATTCCAATCAATGTCATGTTAGCAACAACTACTCTTAATCATTACAGATCGATGCTAGCAAACTAACAAGGTATTTCAAGTCTCAAAATGTTTCGAAAAAAGTTCCTTCTTCTGAAGGAAAATGCAAATAAAAAATGGCAGATTGTCCTCCTCCACCGATTTTAGAAACAAAGTCTCGTCATAAATAAATATTTCTTCCTGACACTACTGACCAAAATGTAAAAACTTTACACGAATCCTGGCCTAGGCCAATTCAAACCCCTCAAAAACTTTTTTAACAAAGAAGACATTTTCTCGTGATGCAAAAATCAAATCAAAATTAAATTTACTGAGATGTTCTAAACATCTTGCACTAATGAAGCAAGTCGTCTGCACAATCTATATGGCTAATGCCGGAAAGTAAGCCTCAACGGGGCTAATTTTGAAAGTCCTAGTTTTATTAGCGATACCATCAAGAATCCTAAAGCGACTTAAGTAATTAATTAATTAATTAAGTAATTATAATAATAATAATAATAATATTAATAATAATTAAATCTTTAATGACATTATTTTACATATTGCAATAATACAAATTAAACTGCGATCGAATGGCAAGCAATAGTAGCCATTAAATAAGCGATTACAAGATTGGAAGGTTCCATCTGTTGACAAAAATACAAAAAAAACCACGGTTAAGATTTTCAATTCAAGGTTCGATCGAGAAAAATTCATGATATTCTATCACTAATGTCATCATCACAATCTCATCATCATCACCATCATGATCATCATCATCACAATCTCATCAATGAGACCCTGCAGCCCGCAGACCACCCTGCCCTACGATGGTGGGCAGCACAGGAGCATAGAAGTAGGCCTTGGCAGGAAACATCTTTCCGGCCAAATTAACTTCGTACTTGGCGCTTTTCACGAGATACTCGTGGGTCAGTACCCTCGGGTGCCCGGTGACATCGTCAAAGTCCTGCGGATGGACAGACGTATTGAGATGATCGACATTGGGATATCACTAAACTCCTATCGCCATCGACACCAGCACCGTCGTTGTCATCGTCCTAACCTGTATGAATCCGTAGCAGATCGGTTTCTCAAACCCGAAGCTGAAAGATCCCGAGGTCGTAAGGCCGCACCTCTTTCCGTTCCGGTAGATAGGTTCCCCGCCCCACGGCCAACAGTCGGATTCGAGGTTGTGATCTTCGAGGACCAGCAGCACCATCCTCTTGTGGATGCCCTCGTGCTTCTGTCGCATCAACGCTTCATACCCCAGGAAGCCCCCGTTCTGATGTTAAGTCAGATGAAACTCGTAAGTTTTACAAAAGTACAACCATTCGTAAATAAAGTTTAGTTACATTATTTATTTACTTATTGCTCGTTATTTTATCATTTATTTTTAATCATTATTATTATTAATATTATTACGGCATTTTGAATTGAAGATGATGCACTAACACTCAGCTTGACTCGATATTCGCGTCCACACTCGAGAGGAGTGTCCAGGTTCGAAAGGTCAGTGCCCCACAACGCAAAAAACTTTTCCATGCGAAGCGTTCTCAGGGCGTAGTAACCTGCCGACCTGAGTCCGTAGTTCTTGCCGTGCAAAACTAGGGTGTCGTAGACGTGGAGACCGAACTGGAAAGTAATTTGAATAAAATAAGATTAAATATTATTAATTAATTTAATATTTTCCATGAACGGCTACATTAAATGAATAGGTGCATGACGAGTAATTACCTTTTTGATGAAGTAAATGACTCACCTCTGAGGGCACGTACAGTACCCAGCCATCCTCTCCTGTATGGGTCAGTCTCATGGCCCTCACATGACTTGCCATTGCTAAGTTGATTTCCTGCATTTGATGAGAATTTAAATTTAGTTTGTTGTTAATTAATAAAATATATCAATGGAGAGTTTTTAAAATGTTACAATAACCATGGCAACAGAACGTCACAGACCTTGTGTGTCATGAACATGAAGTCCTTCTTCTTGAGTGACCTGTCGGTCAACTCGGACAGGAGTTCGGGGGCTCGAGGGCCGATGACGTTGAGGGCCGTGTACATGGAAGTCACGTCCGTCATCTGGACGGAGCCGTCCTTCGGCAGGTGGTCCCTCATCCACACATACGATCTCGTCTGCTGAACCGTCGGACCGACCATGAAGTACCTTGTTGCAAAAATATTTTAATTCGAGTTTCAGACGTGTCATAAATGACAAATCGATGTTTAACGAAAACATACTGGAGTTTAATATCGATATGAAAGCCTTATCAACCAAGAATAATAAAGAAACAAGTTAAGACCTTTATTAATGTATGGATTGAAAATGGAAGTCAAAGTTAAAGTAAGAAAAACAAATTAATATATACATATTTTAAATATAGTTTTAATAAATTTAACTTTAAGTAAGATTGAGATCATAAAAAGCCTAAAAGCAGAAAGAACCAACAACCGCCAAATACCTATTGTTTTGTATCCTGACAACAGAGCAGTCGTTTTCATAACCTCCCATTTCGTTCTGCATCCCCGTGTGAACGACACTTCCAATCGGCTTGTCGACATCATTGGAGCATATTTTCTGCAGGTAGTCAACCACTTCTGTTCCAGCTGACTGATAACATAACAAACAAAACAGATTAACAAAAGTCACAACAACATTGGTGCATAATGTTAATGACATGACAAGTCTCTTTAACGATAATCATCACTTGATCCTGTCACACGTCATCATAATATGGTATTGAAATAATGTATAATATATAACATAATATAATATAATATAATATAATATAATATAATATAATATAATATAATATAATATAATATAATATAATATAATATAATATAATATAATATAATATAATATAATATAATATATATAATAACACTCACAGACAGCTCAAACTTGGAATAGTTGGTCATGTCAATGATGCTGACACCCTCTCTGCATGCCCAGTACTCAGTCCTCACCTGCTCAAACCACGGAGGTTTGCCATAAGTGCCTTTCTTAGGCAGCCCAGTCTCATTGATCTGATCTGAGAAAGAAAGTCAAAGGGATGTTTAAGAGATCGGGTTTCGGTAGAACTTCAAGGGATGCATTGAATCCGTTTACAAGTCGCTCACAAGTCTGGATCCCGTGAATGCTGGCAACTGGTTTCGGCATGGTCCAAATGTTCTTTTCCTCTTCTTTGTCTCCATCTCCTTGCTGGGTATGAAAAAACAGGGGTCTCTCGTAGCCCATCATTTGCCCGAAGACCGCGTAAGGTTCGTTGCGGGTGAAGATGGCGGAAGTACGGAGCCTGCGACCCGAATCCCATCCGATCATGTCTGCCTCCCAATACGGGATGCCGGCTACCACGCCTGGTCCGGCAAAAATGGCGAGATTTCATGATTATTGTCCTTTAAAACATTCAAGCCAGCAACTGATCACCAATGCTCACATGAACTTTCAGCCACCCTCTCCTTGAGGAACTTCCTGTTATTATGGAGGCCGACAAATCTCCTAACGTCCAGCGGCCACAGGTTCATCGTACGAGGCGTACCCTCCGTGATCCATTCCGTCATCAACCGACCCACGCCCCCCGCCATGGCCGTCCCTATGCTGTTGAAGCCGGCAGCAACAAAGTAATTCTTCAGCTGCGACGTGATCACAATTCAATATCACAGAATACATCGGATTTAGAGGTTTTGCTTTTCTTCTTCAGTTTAATATTGAATTTAAATATTTGTTGCTTAATGTTAAAGTAATAATTTTTAAACAAGTTAAACACATGAAATTATGGCATATACACCTGATTCAACCCATGCTAACCTCAGGCACTATTCCGAGTATGGACCTCCCATCGGGAGTGTAAGCCTCGTATCCTGTTCTCAGCTTGGCAGCTTGAACCTCATTTAGGACAGGAACTCTGTATAATAACTGCTCCAGCAAAACATCTATCAAACAAAACCAAACTAATACTATTTAAAATTACAGACATTGTTTATCCAAACATCAATTAATATTCTTATGCTAAGAAATTATTATTATTATTTATAGTTATTGATATTATTATTATTGTTGTTGTTGTTGTTGTTATTATCCCTCAACAAATTTTTAAAAATGCATTATCCCATGAATGACATGTTATACAAGTAGAATTATTGCTTCCACTTTTCTCAAATACATAAATAAATACATCTAACAAATATTTAATAAAAACCAATAACAAAATCTTGTTAAAACAAAAGAAACTAACAAAAGTTATCCCAGTCTTCAGGCAAAAGTTTAAAGTTGAGATTGTCTGGGATACCATAGTGGAACAGAGGTTTGGAAATGGGAGGGAAGCCGCCCCCTAGCAACGAACCCTTCTGATTCCGAAAGTAGACATAACCATCGTAATCTCTAATGACTGCAATTATAAAAACAAGGATTTATTTAATAAGCTTTAATAACACACTATTTGCACAGTCTGTTTACTCAAACATGTACTCATTGAACTGCACATCAACTCTAAAATCTTATTTTTGAGGTAATTAAAAGTAGAAATTGTTAGAGGTCATAACAATTACTAAGACACTTCAACTATGATGAAAGATATAATATGCTTCTAGTATCTGAATTGCCATAGTCATCAGGGACATAAAAGGTCATCACAAGAACATTGCATTCATTATAATAATTACATTCACTATGATCTTTACAATTCACTCCAATCACTAGATTACAGTCACAGACATGGCATATTAGAGAATCCCTCTGCAGACTCGTCTTCTGGCAGCGGTTTCGAGATCATCTCGGACACCTGACAGGCATGAACGGGGATGTTGACCCCCAACGGGTCAGTCTTTTTACCAAATTCCCTGGCCCACTGTTTGATGCAAGTTAAATGTTGTAATTAAGATGTATTTCTATAAATTATGAATGACCTAAAAAAAAGATCTTTGAAAATAAAATCTTTAAAATTAGAAATTAATCTTTAAAAAATAAATTAATCTTAGAAATAAAAAGAAATTACAATAATTCATTATAAAATACTTAAAGCATTGCATTACAATTATTTCTAATCACCAACATTAGTATTCAATCATCAACATCATCACCTACCTGTCCAGTGCAGTTGACAAACTTATCACATGCAACATTGCCTTGCTTCGTATCGACCGAAGTCACTTCCAAAGAAGAGACGTTGACGTGAGTCACCTCGCAATTCTCAACGAACTTGACACCTTGATTTATCCATTGATTATTAATATCATGGCAACTGTTATGTTACAACAGGGGTCCTCATCAGCCTTTTGAACACTGAGGACTTAATTCAAAAAGTCTTATCATAGTGCAACCACACTGAAGGAACATTGTTATGACAATATAACTTAATGCTTCGAGCAATTGTATTTCTGATGCCATTGTTAAGACTGACCTTTTATCTTGGCAAGGTTGACAAGAGTATTGAGCAGTTTCATAGGATCAATACAAACATCCCCTGGAACATGGAATCCTCCCTATGGACGAGAGACAATAAAACTTTGTGTTAATTTATAAAATACTAACATTTAGGTTATTATGGCAAATTATTAGTTCAGTTAAACTGTAATTATTCACTTCTGGCTTTAATTGTTAAATAAACACAATATCATAATATGATGTGTTAAAAAACATATGTAATCCAGTGGATTCTCCATTCTCTGCTGCCATCATCTTAAAAGGATAATGTCATGATATCATCATAGCCACCTGACCATGAGGAGGCACGTAATTCAGTATCATTAGAAATCCAGTGTTAGTGTTAACTGACAAAAGACAAAAATGCATCAATAACGCATCAATTGACTCACCATAAGATCAAATGTTTTGAGTAACGCATGTCTGTTTTCAACATCCCTGGCAGTCAGCATTTCACCGGCGACGCCAAAAGGTCTGCACAGAAGAAGATCATCATCATCACCACAACTGAACATAATTGTAAACATCGTACCAGGCAATATGGCAGAAAAAGATGGCAACGTGTGAATAAAAACTGAAGACTCACTCGGCCAACAAGATGGATCTTTCATAAGAGGTCATGCGATCTTTTGTTCTGCACAGATTAATGGAACCAATGGGCTCCCAACCTTGGACCAAACAAAGACTTTCACAATATGTCATGCAAAATGTTATAAGGTGAATATGTAATGCAAGATGAATTTGTGCAGGTATTAACCGAAGGTAAGAGGGTATCCTATCGTGAAGAATGAAAGAATGTTTCTAATGATGTTTAAGTAAGAAATGAATCATAGTGATGATAGATTTTGGCCACTAATAAGCATTATTGAAAAGTAATGAGTTGACAACAAAGAATATTGAGAATGATGGCAATCCGATTGCCAGATGACAAAGATAACTTATCAGTCTCACCGATATCATGACCATCGTTGTGTAGTCGTTCGTAGAGTTTGTAACTGTGGTGAACCAATTCCGTCTCCGTGGGATTGGCCTTGACACGACCTACAGCTCCCGACCCCATCCAAGTGGAGCCGCATCCCAACCTTGAAAGGCAGGGATTAAATTTAATGCGAGTGCAGCAATAATAGGCTTATGAATTAAAATGATTTGTATAAATCCAAGATAAATGTAAACAACTTTCAACATTTAATAAGAATCAATATTCATGACAATGACAATGCCAGTACTCTGGAGACATAAAAGTAAAGTCACCTATTTTAAGTTGGTCACCTAACTTTTAAATCACAGCTATTGTTATGAAGTAATTGAAACAGATTCATCAGCTTTATTACAAAAACATTCTGTGTCAACATTAATAGAAGCGTCAATGTCAAAATGTGAGACACTCACCTCCCTTTCTCAAGGAGTAAAACATTTGTGATTCCTGCTTCTGCAAGGTGGTAAGCAAGAGAGCAGCCTATGATTCCACCTCCTGCAATAACAACCTCAGCTTCCTGAGGTAATTCCTCTCTGGGAAAATTCCCATTGGCCAAGTGTCTCGATTGGAGAATGAAATTTGTTGGCAGTTTTAAGATTTTGTGCCTATTAGTGATGAGGCACTTACTACCAGCTCTGGAGATAAGGTTATGCATAAGCCTTTTCGCTGGGAGGAGGGTTTGTTCTTCAACTAGAAATAAGAGATGAAACATTTTGAGTGCTTACCTTATA
Source organism: Hirudinaria manillensis (assembly GCA_034509925.1). Classification (NCBI taxonomy): domain Eukaryota; kingdom Metazoa; phylum Annelida; class Clitellata; order Hirudinida; family Hirudinidae; genus Hirudinaria; species Hirudinaria manillensis. The sequence goes on from CM067527.1 coordinate 5,616,794, forward strand.
TACGATTCACAAAGAATCATGCAGATAACTTAAATCTGAGGGTAACACGAATTCAGGAAAGCAGAAACAGGCCATGAATTTCAAAATGGCAAGTGCTCTCACTTTGAATTCGTAATATTCCGACAACTTTACGAGCAATTTGTCTAAGACGTATGAAATATAAAATCTAAAGATCGAGATATTTACTTATTTGGTTACCAAATGAGGCTTCGGCAAACTGAAAGTCATTGACCCAACCAAGATAAATGTCACATTCGCTTTTGGATAACGCCTTTGAGAGAAACTACATCTTAAGATCCAATTTTAAATAGCGACTTTGCAATGCCTTCAACTGCCGACTACCAAAGTGCAACTTTATCGCTGGGCACCCTTTGCCTTTTAATTCAATGCAGGATTAATAAATATACAAAAACAAAGCAGCATCGGAATCTATGCTTCTAAATGCTTGAAAAGTCAAATAAATAATTTAATAAAAAACACTTTAAATGCTAGCTAGATTTAACGTACAATCTTAAAAGTTCGAGAACATAGTATTTACTTTTGATAAATTAACATTTAAGCTATTTATGCATTTTCGAATATCACAAATATAATTAAAGTTTATAAAAACTAATTTTAATCATAGTTTAGACACGTTCAAGTCCAGACATGCTTTGGCGGCTCTTGTTGCCTGGACGCTGCTCAAATTTTGTGTTTGCTTTTAACATCAAGCTTTCGTCCCCGTGTCGTGGAATCATTCTCAAATGTAACGAGTGAGATTTTGTGTGGCCTGAATGAATAAGGCTCTATAATAGGAATTCAATTGGTATGATCTTCCTGTTCAACCTGATTGGCTCATCGAAACATCTGTTAATGTTATTGATCTGTTACTATTAGAAGATGACAAAATTGAGATGCATGACTGTTTAAGTTCGCTAGTTGTGTGTGACCATGGATGACGACAGGATAGCAGTTTCTTATGCTATCTCTGTGTATTTGGTAGAGTTTAAATGAGTTTGTACTACTTTCTCTGGGATCAATTTTAACATTGATACTGAATATTACTTACAATTTTGACTTAAAACAGAACAATTGGATTTTTTTTTACTAAAACTCAACGAAGCTTTTGTAGAAATTATTTTTATGATTAATATTTTAAGACCACACAATGTGCAACAAAATATTGTGAACAATCTATTGAAACGATCGTGAAAAAACAGAGCAATACAACAAGCAGATGATATCAGGTGAAAAAATGAATGACTTGACTCTGGAACTGCAAATACTTGCCTATACAGACATCAAAAAGGCTCAACCCTTTGCAAGAATGGCCTTTACAAACAGGGTTAGTGAAGATTTATGACTAAGAAGTACTCCAGTGTTTAGATTTTGAATTTCTATGCATGTAAATAATTTATAATTTAAAGAGCATCTTCCTCCTGGATCAAAGGAGCCTTTGTACTCTGTACATGGACAGTGGAAAGACAAAGAACCCTCCGTGGGAGATACAGAAATTACTTGACGAGTGCCTCCTCGTAACAGTTTCCGATAATGGTTTGTTTATTCTTTATATGATTGATCGACAGTTAACACAATAACGTAATTAATATTATGTAAATACTTTTTAAAAAATTATTTCACTTTAAACATTTTTTGCTTTGTAATAATTAGCATCATCACTGAATTTCAGGCTGCTTTATAGGAGGCATTACAACAGAAGGAAATATATTTTTGTGGGATAAAGAAAATGATATTCACAGGATTGTCAGTGGCATGCTCATGCTCGCCTCATACCATGATAGAAGATTTTTGTCAGGTCAATTCCTTTTAAGTTTTAAAAAATTAATTATGAGATCCCAATTTAAAATATTTAGGAGTCCAGGTATAGAATTTAAATAGAATAAAATGTAATAATAGTAGGCAGTTTATATATTATCTGTAGACTAAAACTTTGAAAATTATCTTGTGATAAAAAAGTGAATTTACTGAATAATTTACTGAAGACGCCAAATGTTGAATAAGATAAAGTTTTAAATAATATAATATTAATACATATTAACTTTTTATTAGTTAACTCAGCAGTCTTTAAACTGATTATCTCGATTTGCCATTAAAGATGCTGGCTTATCCCTGCCATATCTTTGCATTGGTGACACTGGCCTCCATCTCCTTGTTGTCAACTCCAATTTCCAACTTTTCTTATGGGAAGCATCTGACATTAACAGGAACTATGGGGCTTATGGACCAGATAAAAAACTGCTAAGGAAAGCAGACAATAAGGGGATATTGTCAGGAGGTTGGTCCTTGATATCACAGCCTCCTGAAATAAAAATTCCTTCGTTCGGAGATCACGAGGCTTGCATTCACTCTGTTTTTGTCCAGAACAGCAGTGTAAGTCTTGTATAGTTGTCAGTAATAATAATATTAACAACAGTATCATTAATAATAATAATATTAACAATAATAACGTTAACTTCTCATTCATTCAGACATGTGGTTACCATTGCCTGTGTTCAATCGTTTTTTATGACATCGGTTCAAACCTAGTCGTCTCCACTCTTAAGATCCTATTTGATGACAGAAGATCCTCATTCATGGGGTAGATGTGACCTCAGTTATTTTGGCACTAAATATGTACATCATGTTGTGCCTTTTCATAATTTTAGAAAAAAAATTGCATTTAGTTTTAGCATTTAAACTAATTTTAATCAACTTATTTGAAAAATGGTGTAAATATGACAATGTAACTAAATTTTCACCAGTGCTTCTAGATTTGAAGCTGTATGGAAGATGCAGGCCCATTTTCTGGCTTCAATCCTTCCATCTGGCCAGTCACGTGAGACTATCCAACCTATCAAAGAAATAGGTGCCCTGCTGATAAAGCATTCAAAGGATGGACAAATCATTGCAGTCTCCTTGAATAGAGAATCTCCAAAAAGTCACGTGGTATTTTTATCCTCCAATCACTCGTTATTTCTTGGACGAGCCGACATACAAAGCAATGCTACAATTGGTTCAAGTAACAGGTACAGTTTGGTGAAAATTGACTTGCAGACTCCAGTTGTATTTTTCTTTTAAATTTGCATTTAATTTCATGTTCCTTTCAAGGCACCATTGGGTAGTTAGCATGGAGTGGACATTCAATGATCTCTTCTTGGTCTGCTTAACTGGTTTGGGATGTGCCCACCTCATCGCTCGACTAGGGGGTCCCGTGATGTGCCTTACCAAGGGCTTTGATTTCAGCCCCCGTCCTATGAGGTGCCTTCCTCTTCATCCCCTCATTTCCTTCAGGTGTGAGCTGTTAAAGATTGTGTTAGCTTGTAGAATGGATGTGAAAGTTGTCTTAGATTATGATATAATTTTAAAATGGGTTTATAAATGTTCTATATCAGCGATGGCAGTATGGTCACATCGTCAGCCAATTCCATGCCTCAGCAGTTTTCTCTGGCCGTTCATCCAAATAGTTCCACTTTCCTCTGCTCAGATGGATACTCCGTATCTGCTATTCAGATAATGACAACACACACCTGCTTGTCACTAATGCAGGAGATTTCCAATTCAACTTCCGCGTTCTTTAGAATCGTGGAGAAAAAATTTTCCACGAGGATGGACAGGAAAGAAGGATTGTTTGGTGAATCCAAGGTATTGATAGTGTATCATAATTACTTTATTGAATATCCACTAGTCCTATTTTGGAAACATAAAAAATAATTCACAAAGCATTGCAATACATATTTTAAAACCAATTAACATGTTTAGATTATCGATGCTACCAAGGACAAGTGTTTATTGGATTGCAAATATGTTTCATGTTTTAGTTTACTCAATTTTAGTGACCCAAAATGAATCCACAGTATATGGATATAATGAATATCAGCTCATCTAAACTTTAAAATAAAGTTTTGTTCTTTAAGTCCAGGAAACTCCTCAGTGGAGGCATACCTTGTGAACCTCCTTTCAGTTCAGAGGTCACAGAGGTGTTCAAATTTGAAACCACTCCAATAGGGCTTCAGAGCGATGTCCAAACATCACCTGTCGGTGCTAGAAACAAAAGGTCAAATTTTCCAGATTCTGGTAAAGTCGAGTTTGCAGGCATAAATGCAGAGGCAAATGAAGACAGGACCAAGGAGGTGAGGTGATGATGATGACGATGATGATGTCTTGAAGGACAGAAAAGTTGATTTCAACTTTTGCTGACACGATTTGATGTTTAACTTAATTTTCCAACTCCAGCTAAAGACTCTGAATGATTACTTGAATCTGCTCGAAGAGAGATGCATCCATGGATGGACGTTGGCATCATCACATGCTGGCTTGTGGACCTTGGAACATGAAATGGTGATGCAGGGAATAATCGAGAATCTAGTTGGGTGAGTTTAAAGCAAGACTTTTAATAATTTAGGTTTGTTGTTGTTAATTAGCTATTATTATTATCAATTCAGTTTTTAATTTAATTTCTTAAGTAAGATGTCATGCAGAATTAAATTTTGTACTGTTAATAGCTTTACAAATATTTACATCAAATGCCAGGATAAAGATGATAATCATATTAATAATAATAACAATATCTATCCTATTATACTTATTAATTATAACATTATTCACTAATAATAGTGACTGCTAATAATAATAATAATAATAATAATATTATCGAAATAATATTATATGAATTCAAACATTAATTATTATAAAGGATAATGCACTTAATGATCACCCACGGAGCAGCCCTAACACCACCTGCAGATCAGACCCCATCTTCGAGTCCCATCGAAGGCAGGGCTAGAATTCAATCCCTCTTCTCACAGGACAGGAAATTCAATCCTGGTCTTGCTCGAGCCATCGCTCTGTTGGAGAGACTTTTTAAAATTCTGAAGCTGAACTGTAACAATGTAAACAAATCAAAAGGCAGCAGAAGGAATGCCTCCGCAGGGTCCCTCGTCAGCTGCTCGTTGCTACTCATTCACTGGCTCGTTCAGGCCATTCTCACGAGTCCTTCCAAGAGATCGAAAGTCCACTCTCTGAACGGCTGCTACAAATTGATCGACGCGACGGAAATGAATCTGACGGAGACGTTTCTCGGTTCGTCCGACCTCTTCGTCGTCAAGGAAATCAAAGCCGAGCCGTGCTCGGTCTTCTCTTTCGACAAACCCGATCCGATGTTTGCAATCGGGGAGGTGGAAGAGGAGGAGGAGGAGGAGGAGGAAACTAATTCCATTTCAGAATTTCATGTGGATGGCAATGAAAGAAAGACTGAACGAATCCCAGAGGACAAAGTTTTAGACAGGAATTTTACCAAATCTGGCTTGGGACACTCGCTTGCCTTGTCAAATAAAGCATCCTTAGGAGCTGTGGCATCTCTTGCACGTAAGAAAAGGGGCCTCGATAACGTGGATGCCATAATTTTCCGGAGGTTGTCGTCCGTACTCCCTTCGACCGGTGCTCCTCCTGTTAACGTCGCGTCCAGGAACGTCCTCGCATGCATCGGTTCTAGGTTTCTATCTATGACGTGTTACGTATAAAAAAAATATAATCACGATAATGATTTACGTCGCTTATTTTGCTTCAGGCTGTGTGCCAGCTACAGGCTCGTGTACCGACACGCTTGCAGACACCTAGAGAGGGTCTCCAGCGAGTGTCAGGACAGAGACCCGGCAGCCATTCGGAAGCAGATGGTAGGAACGAAGAGGATAATGTCCCTGCTCGTGTGCAAGATGGAGGAAATGAGGTCGCACGTGGTTCCTTATTGTGTCGATCGCTTTAGGACAAAAGCTGGTGAGTAAAGATGATGAAAGTTTTTATGACGTCGACTTAAGAATGGTAATTATGTAAAGTGATTAAGTCAGTATGAGTGGTGGATTTTTTTTTTCTTTGATGTTGGATATTTTCTTAAACTTTTCTAATAATATTAATAATTGGTTTGTTCATTCATTATTTTCTGCAGAAAGAAGATTATTCGATTGCGAGCAGACCACAGCCATCTATACATGGTTGAATGAATTACTGGAATTCAAAGGTGACTTTGCAATACTAACATGGAATAGTAATTGTAGTATTTAATAAGATTTTATTGTTTAATAATATCCGTTTTTTGTTATTAATATTTGGAGCTGAAAATCTTTTCTTATAGATGGAGCTAATCCAGGTAGAGTCTGTAGAGTTCTCCATTCAATTCTTTATACTCATCTTTCCAGGTAAATGCACACCTTTACAAGTTTCTGTTCTTAAAAAGTAATCGTCATGCATTCTGCTGGATATTTAATATGGAAACTAAAAACTGGACTTATTTAGAATTTGTTATTTACAAAGTTATTACAATGAAATTTAATTTCTATAACATGTATTTTTTGTTTTCTATTTAAGAGGTTTTTCTCTGAAATTAAAATTAAATACTTAATATGATGCCCCACAGATATGATGCATTTGGAGCAATCCAATTGGTTGACAAGATGGTACGAATTGCTGAAATCAAGCAGTTATGCTGCAGTCCTGATGCAAATCAGGATAGGGAGGATGCAAATATTGGCAGGAAAAAAACTAGGAATGCAGTGAAACGAAAAAATCTGGAAAATCTCAAAACAGATGTCCTTAACTTTTTTTGGTCCACAGGATCGAGGGTAAGTTATTGTAATATGTAATCCTTAATTGTAATTAGGTATGTAAACATGTCACCCTCTTGCATCGTAAGGCACCTCTCCTTTCTGCCGGTTTACCCGACAAGGATGGAGGTCCTGTCCGGTCGGTCGCTCGGCCCATGAAATTGTTTCTGAATCTCCCCTCGAAAAGACTGTTCCAGACCATGGGAAGGTTCATGGCACGATACTTTGTGTGGGGTTGCGAGCCCTTCATCCATCCGCCCCATCAGCCGTACTCTCTTCCACCTCTTTATGAGAACCCGGAAGCAGGTAAAGATCATAATAGGTCAACATCGTAATAGTTTTTCTGATGTTAATTAATATTAATTTCTGATGCAAATTTACCAACGTCAATAACAACAATGGACCGCCATTTTATGTGATGCTGCATTTCTGTAATTGCAATAATTTTCATTCATTAATTGCTTAAGATTATGAAAATACAGTTTTAATACAGTATTATATTAAGTAGCTATTCCTTATTATTTATATATTTATTTATTTACTTATTATATCATTTATTCCAGTTGACGAAGAACGTCGTCTGCTGCCCATACAGCGTCTTCTGTTGACCAAAGCCATAAACTTGCAGCAATTCGGAACAGTTTGGAGTCCAGTAAGGGCCCTGCAGTACCTCTTGGTTTCCGGTCTGTTTCAGGATGCCATATGGTACCTTCGCAACCTTGGAAATGTCAGGGCTGCCGTGTCCGTTGCTGCCGTCGTGGAGTACAGGAAGAGCGTCGTGAAGTCAGAAAGGAATATGTAAGTAGTGATCGTGGTGATGGACGCATATTTTGATATTAAGTTGATATTAAGTAATATATTGATTATTATTTGTACCTGAAAAATAAAAAAAATATTTCAATTATCAAGCTATTGCATTTAATAAGGGCAGTAAGAATAACGATATCAATTAATGCAAAGGCGAAGATAACGATCATCTTCTGTGTGTTATTTTGATTTTTTTGAGTTTATGAATTCACGTGGATGACATCCCTTTCTTTCCATCACCTGCAGATCCAAACTCTCACTTTCTCCTTGCTTTCAAACCCAGAATCTACTCAAAGAAATGGTTCTAGAGCTTGTCACAGGTTTGTGTTTCTATTGGTCACCATGACCCATCCATTGCTATATTGCAGTTACTATGAATTATAAATTCCTAAATGTTATAAGTAATTTTTAAAAATCCTCTAGTAATTTGGTAGTAAAAATCAAAAATTGTCATTCATTTTTAAGCTGATTAAAAGTCATGTTATTCTTTTCATTGACTTGATTGATTCTTGAATGTATTTCAATCAGGAAGTCTAAACTCTGATTCATGGATTGAGGATCCATCACAACTCCAAAGCAATTTCACTTCTGCCTTCCTGGCATCTGTCATTTGCAAAGTGGACGTCTTGACGCCCGTGACGAGGATGATGATGATGGCCGTGCTCGGATTGATTACGAACAAACCACCCGGAAAAGGTGGTCCTGAAGTGCTGGAGTGGCCAGTGGCAGATGAAGACGAGAGTCGTCGACATTTCTTTGCACATCCTCTCGTTGACGGGGATGTCAAGTTGCCCTTGCCGTCCGTTTATTACCCGCAGCCGGCCATATCTACTGCGGTCAGTTTATTTCTGTCAGTATTTTGACTACGAAATGACTTACATTCACATTGCTAAAATCTAAAATCACTGCAAACTCTGATCTTCATTATTGTCTCGTGCACCCTAGCAGGACGAAACCCGACTGTCCCGAAGCTACCTGAGAGAGCTACGTGCTCGTATCTTTCTTCAGAGAATATTTTCTCTGGTTCAGGTGGTCTTTTCAGCAGCTGGTTGTCTTAAACTCCTTGTTTCAAGCTATTCGAGGCTCTTGGTTGAAACTTCTATTAAAGTTGGGGTAGGTGATGATTGGTTTTAACAACGTTGGTTTCTGTGTGATAATATTTGTCAATTATGATGAAATCAACTCGATTATTAATTGTCATTTTCATTCATCTCCAGGGATTAATACCATCAGAATTGTTGAAACCATTCCTGGACGGCAGCGAACGGCACGATGCCGGCTTGTCTACGACCGATCTCCTGTCCGATTTCAGAGATTTATGTTCTTTAATGTGGCTGATGACTTTGAGGGACCAGTTGTTTGAGGTGTTCAGGGAGAAACAAAAGGAGGAACAAGTGCAGATCAGGAAATCCGACGCGGCAGAAGAAGCCGACTGGTCAACAGTTTGCAGGGATTGCGTGCAGTCTTGCATGAACATGCTTCCATTCTCTCAACTGCTCGGGTTTTCTTCTCGGCTCGACTCTCTTCTATTGTCCTCTCTCTTTGAACTTCCAAACGACGAAGAGACAGCCTCGACGACCGCCAGATGTTTTCCCAGACCCGAAGCTCTCAACCCCGATTGCAGGAGTCGCCTCCAGTTGAAACTGAAAGAATGGGAAACTGTCTTCGTCTCTTCTAGAAGTAACGGCAGCAACGGATCGACGATGGCAGCCTACTACTTTAAGCATTGCAATTCCGATGCCTCTGACGAGACCGGACAGAGTCCTTCCGAGCAAATAACCTTTCCTAATCTAATCCGGCATGAAAAAGAATCGACCTTCCGACCTGTGAATAGGCAGGAAAATGAACAAAGTGCTGGAACAAGTGAGGCACAGGTGCCCCAGGTGTACTTAGAACCGAGGTCTTTCGAGGCAAAAGAGGATTATATCCGCTTTCTTGTAGATTTCTTCGAGGTTCTTTTAACAAACAATAAGACAAGAAATTACCTGCCATTAATTCCTAGGAATTTTCACAAAATCAAGAGGACAGAATTTGCATCACTGGATGACAAGCCCAATGATGACTGGATGGCCTACCAGGAAGAAGATGCTGAATTTAACAGTAAGAAGAGTCAGAGAGCTGTCCCGAGTGATACGGAAGCTCCTCTTTCTGGTCTGCTTGGTGCTTTCGGATCAAAAATTGGTGGCACATCAGTGAATGAGGATCAGCAAAAATCGCTGTTGAATCTTGCAAAATTTATCAGCAACAGACCATCAAAACGATTTAATGATAATAAAAATAGTAACAATAACACCGAAGGTGATGGTGATGTTGACGAAAATATCAACTATAATAACAACAATGCTGGTGACGATTATGAGGGTGATGATGTCAATGAAAACAATGAGAATGCCAATGTTACTCTACCCTCTTCTGAACTCAGCAACAACACTTCCAACAATAATTTGGAAAACGGCATGATATCCGGAGACATGCCCTCCGAACTCCAAACAAATATTCCGTCGGCAGAAATCCCTAATAAACCGAAAGTCGATTTTTCCAACAAGCCGTACTTGCCCGAAGAGCCGGGAAGTGAAATTAGGTTTACGAGTCATTGCATCCAGCCATTGATATTCGAGAGAATGGACTTTGGTGCCAATTATCAAGAAACGGAACGACTGGCCAGGTGGCTTTGCACCTGGTCGGATGCCGACAGAGCCCTCGATAAAAGAAGGATTCGGGAGAACGTGCCTCCGGTGACCGGCGGAGAGGATGCAGCACCCCGGGCCTCCATCAAAGTGTCCGTTCGATCGAAACTCCTCGTGTATGCCGTGTGGTCGGCCGAGAGGCAGGAGATTTACGAGAGGATCAGGACCGAGGTCGCCACCGTACCGGTAGAAATGCAGGTTTCGGAGGAGGAGTTGACGGAGGAATCGAGGAAAGTCTCGGAAGACTTCGAGATTCGAGACGCTTCGACTCAGTCCGAGGGCGCTCCGAAGATTCCGAGGCCTCGTGAAATGGCAGACAATTTCAATCAGATGTCCGATGATGAAGGAAAGGAGTTAGTGATTTCATTTGTTTGTTGCAATGGTAATTGTAATAATAATAATATCATTCTTTTAAATTAATTTCAGAGTTTTTGATTTAAGTCAAACAAAAATAATTAAACTTTAAATTGGTCAATTTTTGTAATAGCAATTTATTAATAATTTATTCAACTTGGTTTTTGGTTAGGTTTGTGATTTTGTTTTACTTTTTAAATTTGCTTGTTTTTCTTAATGTTCATTGTGCATATATTCTGGTAAGGGGTCTGAGGAGAAAACTGATAGTGATAATATATATATAATATATAATATACACAAATTATATAATACACATTTATATGTAATATTATTTTACCTTGTTTTGTTTGTGTATTTTGATGGAAATTATATCTTTGACTCTTTATGGAACCAGTAACCCACAACTTCTGCTGGATGAAGTGACGCAAACAGAACCAACAAAAGAGGAACAAAATAAGACAATTACCTTGGATGCTTTACAATTGGCTGTCAAGGAGGAGATGAAGAGGATACTTGAGGTAAGAATTGGCTTTCCTTGATGATGATGATGATGATAAATAAATCAATAAAATATAAAACAATTATCCTGCTACCATTTTTGTTGCTAAATGATTTCACCAGATTTAACTTGTTAATTTATTCAAATGTTTCAAAAGTCGTGATAATGCTAAATTACACTAAATGTTCTCACATGTTTTCGTTACTTCCTTGAATTCATTGCTGCTATCATAATCATCACAATCACCATCGTCATCATCATCATCAGGCACAGAACCATGGCATCCTCTGTGTCCTTGAACATCTGAAATCATCTTCGTATGATTATCAACAAGAACTCAGGGACCTCCTGCAAGTCCTTCAGGTGCCCCTTCAACAACCTTTGGCATCACAAGCACCTTCTCCACGAAGGTCTCCGACCTCAGGCATCCAAAGAGACCAGTATGCTGTCTATGCGGTAACCGTAGAAACGGAAAATCAGAAAGGATTCTCTGGAAACTCTCCTCCTCCAAACAAGGCATCTGCTAACCTGGACCAGCATGGAAAGGTTGTTGACATAATTGCTCTTTGTTATTATTTTTTTAAATATTATTATTATTATTATTATTTGAGTTTTAACCTAATTTTTGCAATTATTATTGTTATGACATATTATTACTTATATAGTTGTAATTGTTATTACTTGCTTCTGTTTATGAAATGGTGTTCCATACTCTTTTCCATACCATTTTCTACCAAAATGTCTTTTTTATTTTTCTTTTGATGCTTGTTGTTTGAAACATAACAACAAAATCTTTTCAACAGGAAGAGGGTCATCAACAAAAGCAATTCGTTGGTCTTCCTGGCATCGTTTTTAACGAGTCAACAACCGACTTCAAAGTCGAGAATATTGAAAAAGAATCTGAAACGGAGGACGTTAATTTAAACAATAACAATGGCAACAACATCATCATTTGCAAGCAGACCGAGGACAAAGAAGAAAGACCACCAAGACTGAAACTTCCCAAAGTGGTTGACATCATCTCGGAGCTCAAGGACTTGATTGGTTCCCATGGATCTTCGTCGTCCAAAGTTGGATTGAAACTGTTGAAGCTACCACTGAACGGAATGAGTGATCCCACTGCAAACTTGAACGAACAGGAACAAAAGGTTAAATATTTTTTAAATTGAATTTTAATTTATTTAAACCGATTGTCAGCTTTGAATGTCAGCTCAGTCGTTTTGCATGATTTTCCTGGCTTTTGGAGCGATGAATTTATTGTCTTTTATTGTCAACTGAGACTCAAAATTGTTTGCAGTTTTCGAAGCTTATATCTGCTCTCAAGTCCCTACAACTTGACTCCATCAATGGACAGGCTGCCAATCGTAATTGCAATCATCCAATTCCATCAATCCAGTCTGCTCAACCTTTCTCTCCCAACTTTAGATTCCCAGTTAAACTGAGCAGAAGTGACAACAACGACATTAATAATAATAATAATAACAACAACAACAATAACGGCACTAATTACCACCAAAAGAAGAGTTCCGACAAGTCCCGACGGAACGAACCTCGTGCATCCGCCACGAATACGGCCCTCTCGGAAGACTTTCCTCTCCTTAAAATGCAACCTCATCAACAGAGAAAGCACCTGGCTCTAATAAAAGCCAGTCAGGCCACTCAGAAGCAGCTGTTTCACATCCAGGAGCAATGTGCTGCACAAGGAAGCGGACCTCAGAAAGCGTCTCTCGCGAGCTCGCATCTTCAGAGACGACAGGATCGACAGTGTCGAAAATCCGGCGAGCTCCTCCAAGAAACCGACTCCGACGTTCTGCCATGTCCTTGCCTCCCGAGACCGGCAGACAGCCACGTCTACGACTCGATCAAGAAACTCGTCCACAGGCAGGTCCAAGAATACGAGAAACGCAAGCAGTTCGAACGACTCCAGAACGAGACCATTTTTCAAGTGAGAGGAAGCAAAACCTCTGAGCCCAGACCTTCCACGGATCCTTTGCCTAAGAAAGAAGTGGAGGATTATGACTACCCAAGGTGATTGTAATAAAGGTGTACCATTCAGCATGATAGCATGATAAACGTGATAAGGATTTTAAAAGGTGATGTCACTCATCACTTCAGAGCAACAACTGTCTTTGGAACAAGTAAATGGTCAAATTGCTAATTGCAGCTGTCAATATTTTAAATGAGTTTATTCGATTTAAAATCTAAATTTAATTTATTAAGTCTTTTGAAATAATGCCTCATTTTTCACTTGAAATTGCACTTAAGCTTGCACTATATGATATCATTGAAGTGACATTTTGTTCATTCACCATTTAGAATCTCGACATCATCCCTTCACAAAACCATCCTGAAACCTTCCCCTGAAAAAGTGGAATTGAACTGTCAAACTCTCCAAGTATTGAAAGACCAACAAAACATTCCAACGCCGAAGAAACACTCGGAACCCCCGCCTCGGCCCGATCTGGATGCGACGCACGAACCCTTTGACGTACGGCCTTTGAGAGGTGATGATTATGATGACGGTGGTGACGATGATCATAGCACGGTGACACTCGTTAGAATTAATAATGCAGCGACTCCACAAGCACGACGTCCCCCGTCGCACTTCGGCATCGTCGGACCGACGAACGCTCAACTTCAACTCCTCGCCGCGACGGGCGTTCGATCTCCGTGTTGCCCGAGGTCTACCCCGATGACCGTTCCCAGGACCAGTGCAGAAGACGCTAAGAAAGTGAGACGATCGGTGGCATCGGCTCGTCTTGGCTGCTGTTGTGGTTCTTGTGAGGCAGTCCTCACCATTTCCATTGTTATCAATCAGTAACATTGTTATCGATCCATAGCACTGTATCGTTCGTTATCTGCTCTCTATATCTTGTTATCACATTTCTTGTTATCATTGCTATGCTTTATTGTGATTCTAGGTATCATTATCATTTTTATTGATGAAATTGTTAAATAAATGCAGCAATTGGAAAGATGCCAAGAGAAGCTGGAGGAAGCAAAAGAGGAAATCATCATGTTGAAGAAGGCACTGGTAAGATGGCAGATAGAAAACCAATTAAAAATGCTGACAACAGCGATGATGATGATGACGATGACGACGACGATGATGATATCACTGGAAGCATTTTTGCTTCAGGACCAGGAGCTTCATCGCATAGAGGACCAGAAAGATGAACCTGTTGTTGTTGCTGAAGACTTAAACTTGGAAAGTGTTCCAATTAAAATGGAAGACAACAAGGAGGATGATGTCCTGATGTTGAGTGTTATGGAACACGAATTGGAGGTTTGTGAATCAATGCACTGCTTGCAATGGCTATTCGTTTTCATCTGATGATGATGATGATGATGATGATGATGATGATAGTGGTGGTGGTGATGACGATGATGGCGATGGCGATGATGGTTAGCTGATAACAGGCAGCGACCGAGAATGACGTGAGATTGAATAAGGAAAATATTGGTGAAAGTCCTTCGTGAATTAATTATGATGATGATGACGATGATGATGATGATGCTCTGTAGAATGGATAAAGAATTGAAAAAAAATGGCACTCGGTTCCAATAATAAGATCAGTAGACGGGAATTGATCGCCGAAGTCGTTAATTATTAAAACTCTCATCGAACTGATTATTCAATCGACAAGCGCATTTATAATAAGCACGTTTATAATAAGCAAGTCTCATTGAAACCATCGCAGGCCCAAAGCATCGAACCTGCCGAGAACTTGTTGCTCGAGAATCCGTCGTTCGAGGATCCGACATTCGACGTTCCAGTTTACGAGGACCCGACTTTCCAGGAGTCGAAATCCGAGGTTCCGGTCTTCGACGAGCCGATATTTGAGACTCACGTGATTAAGAATTCGTCTCCCCAACAAGACCACCCAGTCGAGGACACAAAACCACTGGTGACGTTCGTGCCTGGCAATTGTCCATTAGAAGATTTTGTAGTTCAGGACGTTGGAGGCGGTCCGGCTGCTGCAAGAGCGGTAGGTTCTGATGATGATGATGAAGATGTTCTGATGGTGATGATGATGATGAGGGTGATGATGTTCTGATGATTTTAATGGCAATGAGGAGTGATTCTATATAAATCAACTTGTTATTTTGTGACTTTTGTTCTGATTGGAATGTAATTACAACTTCCTATGTGGTGCCACATACCAACATCGTGGTATAATCAAATTTGTGCTTTTGAGAGTCATCCTTGATATTGATTACCTTTGGATTTATTGAAAAATCCAGAGAAGAAAGAAAGATTTGTGATGAATTGGATTGAAGTAAATTGATGAAGAGCAAATGATAATCAGTATCAAAACAGCCCTAGTCATGTTAATGTCTGGGATGATTTTGTTACAAAGAGAATAATAATATTATTTATTATTTGTAAATAATTTCAAAATCAGTGACATTAATGATTTATCTAGAAAACTCCAGATAGGGCAACGAACGAGATTTTCTTTACTCCGACTGTTGCTTCTGGTAGACAGCACGACTTGATTCTGGCCCCAATAGTAACCGTTGACATTGGAGAACCTGTAACCATGATGGTAATCAATTTTATGATGATTAAGTGATACCAATAATAAACTGATGATATTAATTAATTAATTGTGATGATGCCAGAGAGATGCAGGGACTGCAAGGCATGAAGCTCTTTTCACTCCTGCTGTTGCTACCGTAGGACTACGAGATATGAGGACAGAAAACATGCAGGTTGTCAATTGATTTGATGTGATTTTGAAAGTCACGAATTAAAGTCTTTTGCATGACCAAGACGATTTGGGATGTCAGGAAAAACAATCAATCAATCATTTGCAATGACAGTCAAAGTGCAATAATTACTTAGCAATTACAACAAATTTGATGTTACAAAAGAATGGTTATTGAATAAAGCGGTCATTCAGTAGACTATTCACCTCTATTAAGTCCTAATACAGCATCATTGTTCAATACTTTTGCAACACCATCATCTTGTCTCCTCAGGCTAGAAATTATAAAGAACCTTGTAAAGAATTCTATCCCGATCGCCCCATGCAATTCATAAGATCTCCCGAAGAGCAGGGAGTGGACTTAATAATGGTTATTGTGGCAATTACTTAATTAATTAAAACCCTCTGAAATATAATTTTAGCAGTTACACTCATCATCATTGTCATCCTTGTTGTTGGTTGTCGTCATCGTCATCATCATCATCTCATTATTAACACTTTCAGCTACCTCATTCACCTCCCAAGCAGCAACAAGACGAAGTTCTGTATTCACCTCGATATGAATGCAGTCCAGTCTCAGCATTTAACAGGGTCGGTGCAATATTTATCGTGAATACTCAATATTATCTGTGCATTTGATATATTTTCTGCTATTTACAGAAATATATAATATATTTGCTTATTGACTCTTCGTCAGAGAGATGAACTTTCCACTGTTGACTCAGACTTTGGCAGGGAAATGAGTATAAATGAATGCATAAAATGCCTCAAGAGATTTTAATGGCATTAGAATGAGTGGAGCAAAGAGGACTTAGCTGCTAATGAGTTATAAAAATATTCAGGATATTATAGTACTATAAAATCAATGGAACATAATATAAATATAAATAGAATATGATAACATATAATAATATTGTAAAATTGATTGAATATTATAGTATTATAAAAATCTCACATTGATGTTCAAATCACATTTCAATCAGGAATTCAGGAATGACTTCACCCTTCACAACAACCTCAGCAACTACAGCGACAACCACCATAAAAACAAGTCGAACACCAATGAAGAACATCTTGATGAGTGAGTTGTTTTGTCTTTTGTTTTGAGTTTATTCAAATGTCAAAGCAACAGAAGCAATCAAAAAGAGCAAATTACCTACAGCCCAGACGCTGACTTTTGTTCCATTAAAAATACCTTTTAAGTATATTTTAATTTTATTATTGCCTTCTGATTTGATCAGATTTCAAGCAGAGTTTCCCATCAGCCCGAAGTGCCTCAGGACGTTGAAGTATGGCTTCAAGGGCATCACGGACATGGATGCAAACGTCAAGGCCATTCAGGACATGGCCAAGAGCATAGAACAGGATTTCAACTCTGCCAGACTCGTATGTGACTTCAGTGACAATGATAATGATGCATTGCATTATTACAATGAATGATCGTTTTGATGAACTTGCAGATACAAAATAAACCTGTCGCAGCTCCTTCTAAGAAGCAAGAAGTGTAAGTCATTGTGGATTATAATTATAATATTACTCACTCAATAACACATTCTTCTGTAAAATGTCTCACTTGAACACAATTATTTGCAGGCCCAAAGCTGCACCAAAACCGATTGTTGCAGCAACCTGCATAAAACCTCCTCCAGCAAATACTCCATATTTTTTCATCCAGAAAAACCTTGAAAACTTGAGCGAAATGGTTGATTCTTCAATCACAAGCACAGACAAACAAGAGGATTGTGCCTCTAACGACTGCCAGGAGAGACCGGTGACTCCACGGAACGGTGCCTACACGGGATGGATGTCCGAGGCTCAGAGGGCAAGAGAAGAAGAGAAGAAAAAGAGGATAATGAAGAATATTGGAGAGAGGTGTAAAATAGCTGAAGATTTGATCAAGGGACTCACTGGTTAGTTGTGATATTAATAAATCCACTAATACTGGTTTGCAATATATTCCCTAGTTTGTTTACATCTTATTAACAATAGCATCAGTACAACTGGTGCCATTATTGTCTAATGTTAGACACTCACAGATGCAAATCTCTCAAAATATTGCACTTAAAAGTCTGTAATCACTTTGTAATCAAAGTATTTAATAGTAAACCATTTATCACTTTCTCCACTTTCAATAAATAGGAACTCCCAACAAGCCTCAAAGTGCAAAGACCAGAGTTACAGTCCCAAGTGAGAACCATTTATGCTTGCATACACCATTCAATCATTAGTGAAATTTTGCCATCCACTTTCAAAGATCTTAATGTTGACGAGTCAATATTTTTTAATAGCTTTTTACTGCGATCGCACCAGTTGGATAAAGAAAACCGAACCCAAACCTCATCCTCGGACGACCTATGTCGAACGACTGCAGAAGATGTCCAATCCCCCGAGAGACCGCTTGGTCTTCTTCGGTTGCAAAAAGAATTGGGATAGGTACAAGACCAGGAAACCCGTCAAAAATCAAGTCGAGCCGAAGGTCAACCGACCATGCCACAACTTTGAAGACCATGTGTTGTCAGCGGCAAAAAATTTGGCCCTCTTAGTAGAATGTGAATCTTTGAAACATCTTAGTCACAACAACAATACGATACTTGGCGAACCTGTTACTGCCCTGGCACGGAAATCTGTTAACTTCAATGATGACAACAGCTTTGAAGGACATCTTCGTGATGAAGCTCTTGGACAGTCTGAAGATTCCTTGGAACTTGGAGCAGAATACCTGGACATGATTCCAGACGGTCCGAAGTCGGCCGACAGCAGCACGGTCAGCGTGATAGACTGGAGCCAAGTGGAAAAGACTGTGAAAGACGAAGAGGCGAGGAACGAGTGATCGATTGAAAACCTATAGATTCGAGTGTTTCGGGGTTTTCTTCTTACAAATACTCTGAACGTTCTTTCCATTTTCAAACATCGTTTTATAAGAATACTTTTGTCGAAAAGGAGCAGTTTATTTGTTAACTTTGTTTGGATTAAAAAGGGACTTGAAATGAAATAATTATCAGTCGATTGAGAGATGCGTTCAGTTGAATTCCTTGAGGAGAAGGTCGGTCTCCTTGAAGATGAATGTTTTGATGAGTTGGTGGATGTTCTCATTTGATCTCAGGACTTGCCTCTCGATGGCTGCTTTCATCTCATCTCTTGTGTCCTTGTTCACGCCTCTGGTCACGGTCCGCGACCTGCAAAGGAATGAAAATAAGATTTCCACTTTAATAGATTTACTATAAAATTATAAAATCAAAGTGGCACAAAAACAGTATAGAATCAGAGGATACACATCTCTCCAACACATGATTTGAACCAACGCTTGTGCTGTCTGTAATGGGGTCGATAAGATGTCGAGGGAGATGAGACCTCCTTCTAGAGACTGCAAAAACATGAACTCCTCCAGGATGATTATATCTGCAAATGGAATATTGAATATCTGAAGAGTTGAAGAAAAGCAGATCAATACATAAGAACTTTGTTGTTATGATATTGCAAGTACATTTAAAAAAAAAATTAATTTTATTGTAAATTTATGAAAAAAAATATTTCGATGTAAATTATACTGATGACTGAGGTAAGCCTATGGTTGTAATAAAAAGTAGGACCGACCAATCACATAGCCAGTAAAGAAATGGTATGAGAATCTTCCTTGTTTCCTTATGTGTTCCAGAAGTTCACACAGTTCCTTCTCATATTGGTATATGTTGTGCTGCATGAGCACCAACATGTGGCCTGCAATTTTGAACCATAACCAATGAAATTCCGAATCCACAGATAGCAGCGAATCGAGTCTAAGCTACCTATCAACGAGTCAGAATGCGACTGCATTGGCTGAGATTTCCACAGATTCCAAAAACAGCCAATCATGGCATGGGCAGCATAGGATAAGACATCTTGATTGGAGATGGCGATGAACCTTAGTTGAATCCCCTTGCGACATGCAGGGAACGTGTAGGGCATCAATCGGTTGGGAAGACAGATCTGTGTGATGAACCCCTTGCTCGGGACCAGAAGCAGGTCGTCTGGCTTATTAAAAAGCCAGTTACCAATGGCTTTCATAAATATCTGAAAAATGTGTTTCAGTGGAAGTTCTTACAATTTCATTTTCTTTTATACTTTGGGCCATCTTTTGCAAATCATAGCTGCTCTTATTTTATAAATGCTTTGAAAATGTGTGAAAGTCAACAAAATACGGAAATTGGCTTTTGATAATTGGAAAGATTCAATTGAGCACCTTGCTATTAAGGCTTCTGTAAGCACAGCAGATCAATTGAACAAGAAGTCTATTCTGAAATATTTAAAACATTCAAAACATTGATGTTAATGCTGAAAAATGAGAAATTATATATTTCCAAATGGTATCATATATATAATGGTACAGCATTGCTATCAATGGAAGCGATGAAGGAGTGAATGGATGACCTTGTTGACCTTAGGATCTTGTTGTTGTCCTTGTAAAGCATTCAATGATTCACAGATGTGAAGACCCTCATCATAACGACCCTGGAAAAGGCGCAAATCAATTAGGGATCCGGCAGTGGTACATAAAAGGGCCAAAATATAAAATATTAAATAAATAGCTTTAAATTTATTGGGAAAACATCATTTGGAACTTGCCTCATATATCATGAGATCAATGTTAAATTGGTTCAACCAAGGCCATTTCTTCTTGACCAGCCAGTGATTATGCATGGCACTAAGTCCTGCTTATCATCCTCTCCATTCATTATCACAGTAATAATTACATTACTAAATTATCCATCATTAATTAATAGTAGAACTTTTATGCCATAATGTTGCCAATAATTCACCCAAAGTGAAGGCTCCTCCATTGAGACAATTCCAGATCTTGGCAGCCAACAGGAACTCTTCTGCGACTTCAGAGAGGGGAGTCTGTAAAACAGAGGGCTCTGTTGCATCACCATCCAGTCGTGGCTTCTTGGCTCTAAGACTAATAAATATAATAGCTCTAATGTAATAGCATCAAACCACAGTTTGTTGCCAATTTTTGTAATTCTGTTTTATTTAAATAAAGTATGTTAATAACGCTGAAATGACTGCTTCTAGTGGTTGTTTCCAATGAAAAAATCAATCTCACTCTTCCACTGTGTCCAAGTCATCCAGCAGAGTCAATTCGACAAGGGCTCGAGAAATGTTTGCAGAAGTGGCAGGTTGGTGGAGGGCTACAAATGAATTTGGGAAAAGTTAAATTGGTTCTAATTTTATCATATACCTGCAGCACTCCAATGCATCACCATCAGCTAATCAAGTATTTGTGAAGCATTTTTTTGTTACTAACCACTGGCTTTCAAAGGACTTTGTGGATCAAGACAGGCATTGTAACCATGGAGACATTCAAAAAATAATGCCAAAAAGAGGGAGAAGAACTTGAGTAGTTCAGTTTCATTCCCTGAATTGTCAGCAGTTGAAAGGGTTGAAGCATACTTTCTGAAGGATGCATCTAATGCCTTGTACTTGACCTTCATGGAGCTGAATGAACGATCAAATGCGGAAATTGGCACTTATGTTTTGTCCATCCATGACTTTTCAATTTTTTCAGTCACCTGTTAGAGTCAAAAAGAACATCCACCTCTTCAGGCCACCCAGCTTTCTTGCCAACCATGACTCCTAGTTTCCTCAGTCTTTGCCAGGGATCGAGCAATGCAACCTTCGTAGGAGTGTCACTCTTGGCCAAATGATCTGATGCAAAGCCATCAATATTAGAAATGATAAAAAAACAAGATAAATATTATCACTTGATGACTTTTGATTGTTACAAAGGACTTTTAAATGGCAGATAATATTATAAATCACACTGTAATCAACAATAACCTCAGTATTATCAATGTTATGAATAAAATTATCAGAATTAAAATTATTGCTCTTTTATCAAATAGGATAATGACTTATTGTCAGCACCTTTTTGGAGCAAACAGCCCTGGGCAGCAAGGAAAACAAAATATTCAACAGCACTAATGAACCAATTGGTTATTTGAGAAGGGGCAATTGGAGTTGGATGCTGTAGAACTTTTGGGAGGACAGATAAAACTGAAAAATTGATGCAATTGTTAACAATATATACTAAAGGTATATTTCAAATATTAAGTACTATTGTAATTAATTCCCTTGCTTTAATATATTCATCAGCAACCAACCAAATTCCTCCCTGAAATGATTGACAGGTGTCAATGCTGCCTCCTCATCCCTTGCTTCAGCTGAAAGCCAGAGGTCCACTAGGTATGCCTTTATCCATGAATATCATATAAATTTATAATTCAATCTTTAATAATGAGTACCGTTGTAAAATTTTAATTTGTCATCATAGGTTTAAAGAAGGAGTCCATAACTTTCATAACTACAGAGGACCACACTCAAAAGTCTTAAGTGGTCTTTGGACTGCACAAATTATAATCATGTTGAGATGAACATTAGGGTGGTCCATATTTTCTAAGCTTTAAAATTTCAAATCTTTGAACATCCAGGTAAGTTCCAAGATATAAATTGGAAGAATTTTCAAGCTCCTTGGCCAGTGTATGCAACAAAGAAATCTCTCTGGCTGCTTAATTAACTTGGAAAATATTTAAGATGCCTAAACAAGTATGTTGTAGATATTTTTTATTTTTCTACAAAGAAGAGTTGGTCTTGTTGTGGACCAACTTCAAACACTATTGATGACTTTAGTGAACTTTGAAATGGTCATTGAGGTATCTTTGAAAATTTATATTTTTTCTTATCAAACTTAGCAAATAATTCTTTTAATTTTTTTTACCATTTGAGAGATTTGAGAGATTCAGAGTTCACATTTTTCAAAAAAAAATTGTACATCAAGTATGGACCACTCTAATAACCATAAAAAAAAATACATTATTAGATATCAATGTCCACATCATAACACATTTTGTAAATGATGTGGCATAATACATAATATTTATTTATCTGTTTGTTTATGAACCCAAACTGAAGAATCACAAAGGTATACTTGGATCATCATATTGTTTGAACAAAGTTTGACCTTCAGAATGTCCTACTTAATAATCCTTATATTAATAATTAATAATTCTTATAAAATATAATTACTCACTCCCTGATTAGGCATCTCTTCTGAGAAATTATCGACAACATAAAGTAGAAATTGTGACTGTTGGTCAATGTCTGGCATTAAGAAGGGCATTCTTCTCAGAATTTCTCTTATTACAAACACTTGCAGACCTCGGGGCAGACGACAAAAGATCTCTTCAAAGTGCAATCATTGGTTCATTAGATAATATAAAATGTACAAATTATTTCTATTTATTTATTTCACTTAGTGAACTGATTCAGTTCAGCTGAAAGGCTTTTGGACAACTTATACAATTCCTTTCAGGTGTGAAAGAACAAAACATGAAAAGTATTGGCTATTGCACTGACACTAAATGTAGTTCAATAATGAAAGCCAAAATCAGATTATAAGAACTTTAAAGATGTCAGTGTCAGACAGATTAACTGTTTTGTTTGTTACTGAATTTTTGGGCTTTCTAATTAGATAAGAATTTTTGCAATTTAATTTGGTTTTTGTTTTATTTATATGATTGTAATGAATCAGATCAAAAAAATCTAAATAAACATTAGAATAAATAAAGAGCAGATTATGATGACCAGAGCAATTACCTCGATGGAACTTTACATCCTCATCCAAATGTTCATCTTCCTTCAGAACATTTTTCAGAATGGTTAACATTTCTTCCCAAACTCTCTCCTCTTTATAGAATACAGCCAATCTGTTGGCACAAATCATGAACATATATCCATATAAAAATGTAAATGGCTGTGATTTTTTAATCAACTAAAGTAGAATTTCACACATATAATAAGCTTCGATGTTTAAGTATTTATGAGAATAAAAAATGCAAAATCAACAAAAGTCTCACAAATCTTCCAAATACATGGAAGTCTCGGCTGCATTCTTAGTGCTCTTTTCCAATGTGTAGAGCTCAAACTAGTAAAAAGAACATTGTTGTAAATAATTTGTATTCGTCGCCATCTAAACATTAGCAATTTAGTAGGCTTATACGTAATGAGACTATTCGATTAATTTCAAAATCATTATATCATCTCCAGGAAATAAGCAGTAAGCCTCTAACCGACCCTGATTTGAAAACACCAAGGAAGTAAAGTCTTGCCAACGAGCAGCCATGTCTTTGCCGCGTACACGTCGGTCCTCAGCAAATTCTTTGCCTCGTTCAATATCCACAACATGTCCTCGGAACTCATGTTAACTGAATTTGCGGAATTGTGATTGTTGGCCATTGCAAGACTAATTTGTTAATGATTAAAATTAATGCCTAAATCACGGAAAGTGAAACTAAGCACACGAAGCCCCAAGTTAACTTTTCGAATATAAACATCAATTTGGTTAAAATAGTTTAAAAGTAATGTATATATCTTTTTATAAAAATCAAATTAAATATCATTTAAATAAAATTTGATTTTTAGCTTATATACAGAGTAATTTTTTAGAAAAACATCGGTTTGATCAACAAATTACACTCATTACCAACAATATCTTTAACGTTAGTATAGGATAATGCGCGGAAATTTATGATAAATGATAAAGGACAGAAAATAAAATAATTATTTATAGCAATTTGAAACTCACCTTTGTTAGAATGCTAATATCGGTAGAGCTTATAAGAAGGCTGGAAGACAGGTCGCACGGTTTCACAGCGTCTAGCCAATAAAGCCAGTGGGGTGAGTATTGGAAATCTCTTGTTTTTTACATTTATTACGTTGGAATAAATTTTTCCAACAGTTATTGATCAATATTATTTAAATCATACATTATTTCAGCTTAATTTTGTAAGATGTTTGCTAGTAATCTCTTCGTCAACCATGACAATGCATTCTAATTTTGATTTATAACATTTTATCTCAATAATGAATATGAAAAAGACCACATTGATTTTTTGGTTGGTGTCAAAATTTGGTTATTCCAAATCCACAGTATCCAAAGTACTAGAATTTGTTAGCATTTCAATAGCCAATAATTAGCAATAATATTGACAAACGTAGATTAATTTAAAAGATAGGAAACGTTTCCAAAATTCGTCAAAATGGATTTATGGGTCCATCAAACAGGTTTTTACTCATACCTGCCTATTCTTATCTTCAGTAAGATATTGCAATCATTATCTTATCTAATGAGCTAACTCCTCGATTATATCTCTTCTTTGCTTTTACAAGAGAATAAGAATGGCATATGATGTCATAAACACATTCAAGGTGATAATATCTTACAATTCAAATTCTAGAAGTTATCTTGGCCACACATGAGTGTAGTTTGCATGTTAGACCCTTTGCAGAATATTGTAAATATATGCATTTATGCATGATTTAGAATGGCTTGCATTGATCCTCTAGACAAGTAGTTTGAAAAGATTTTTATATTTAAAAGATGCACTATGAAACTTAATAGCCACTTTAATAGACCCACTTAATCAATTAATGTCATGATTGGCTGAGCAACAATCCTAATGACTAAGGAAGGCTTTTATTGGCTGTGCTACTGTGCTGACGTCAAACCAAGTATTGATAGTAGTATTATTAAAATGTCAAAGTTAGTAATAATTTTCCATGCAAAAGGATAAAAGATAATAATAATAATAATAATAATAATTTTGAAATTAATTTAAGTGCTATTTTCATGAATTTTCACTGTACAAATTTTAATAATTATTTCGTTACACTATGACAAGTCAAATGTATTTTTTCCACACCCAGTAATTTTCCATTTAGAAATTGCTAAAATGATGCTTGTGTATTAGCTTAGATTAATTATACCATCTCATATGGTATCATAATATAAGATGTTATTTCACAACAACATTGATGGAGATAAATATTAGACATAATTTTAATATTAAACAAATTAATTGCATTAGCTTGAAGATTGTTGCAAAAATAGTCATAAGAATAAGGCTGTCAGTGTTGGGCCACTGTATTCATGATATCATGCCTGTGCTATTGTTGTGATTGATGAGGGTGAAATAAAAAGAGTCTTGCTATTTTATTGTAACAGTTTTATGCTTTGCTCAATACCTGGTCTGCAAAACTATTAATAGTAGTGCATGGTAGTAATGGTAATGATGATGGTGAAGATCATGGCATAAACAGGAACGGCAACCATTTATAAAAAATGTTCTCTTGTTGTGAAGTTGATATAACACAAGATAATATGATATATGATCATTAAACCTCTTGGGATTAATATCTAATTAACAATCTTATTCATGCAGATCACAGTGTCATTATCAAACAAAAATGGAAGGTGGGTTTGCAATACCATTAATATTACTAGGAAACGTGGGCCACTTGCTTTTGAAGTTTTAATCTCCTTGCTGTTGTAGTATAATTAGGATCTGCAGTAATTATCTATAATAGTTGGTGTTTGGTATGATTGGCTTCAAAAAGCATAGCAATTATTCAGATATTATAATATATAATAAATAAATAAATTTAATTATAGTGTTTAAGAATTAAACATTTATTTATTGATATTGTTTTATGGTTATTTATTAAGACATAAGATGATAAGACATTTACTACTTGAGTTTGTACAAATCACCAATGATGTTCAAACATTTCTCGATGGGAGAATATTGCACCCATTGTGCTACCTACATAGAATTGATTTTATGCACATGTTTACGTCACAGATGTTTATATTACTGCATACCACAGTAATGGCATTGGTTGCAATGAATAATGATATTTGAAACCCAGCTTGCACCATGAGTGCTCTCTGTGAGGATTTTTATTGTGGCCCTCAACCTGAGTGGTTTCAAGTGAATAAGAAGAGTGCTATATAGAATCATAAATTATTATAACTAAAACGAATTTACCAATATTAAAAATGTATTAAAAATGTTATAATTGTTTGACTTAATTGTTTTAAGCAGTTGTCAGAGGCCTCACAAGAAGCAAGACCTATGACTGGAAGGACTCCAATGTTGCCTTGATTGGTTCTGATCTGGATAAGAGGGTCAAAAGTAGGGCAGCAATGGTTTAAATGTTAAAAAGGATTTTAATATTTTTTAGAGCCACGGTTGCACTCTTGCAGATATGATTACATTTAAAACCCAGTATGCAACGTGTCTTTGGGAAGCTGCAACGTATAAATATTTGGGTGTTTGCCTTCTCATTCCATATGGATGCCTACAGCTTTCAAAATATTAGCTAAAGATGTAGATTACATTATTCCCATGCTTTGGTATTCTAACAATATTATGGTATGGTATGGAATAATATAATTCGTTTTGATGTTAGTTCTTTATCATAACATTTTTATTGCATGAAGTGATCAGCTCAACATGCCTCGATAATTTCTAAGATAAGTTTTAAAAAATATCGGATGACTTCAATGACAAAATAACTGTAGAATAATAACTTCGAGGTATTTGATTGTTGATATGATCTTATGCAAATGTATTAAACAACATTTAAATTATATAATATCACAACAACAAAAAATATTTCTTATTGTTATACAACCAGATAGAAATGTTTACAAATGTGTGTG
Source organism: Hirudinaria manillensis (assembly GCA_034509925.1). NCBI lineage: Eukaryota > Metazoa > Annelida > Clitellata > Hirudinida > Hirudinidae > Hirudinaria > Hirudinaria manillensis. Next base: position 5,643,967 of record CM067527.1, read on the forward strand.
ATTTGAAATCAGTATCTCACTTTGTCATTCATCATGCAAGGCTTCAACATCTCCTTATAAGGGCCTTGAATGTCAAACATTTTTCATGCACTTCCTCATTGGATCACCAGTAGGAGAATCTAATTGATATGTTTATCAAGCATATCACTACCAAGAGCTTTAGAGAATAAAATTAACATTGACTGTTTTGTGATTCACAATGGAACAGCTGGCCATAACAATTAATTTTAAATAACCCTAACAAATGAAGTTTTCAAGAATGAAATGCAGATCATTGATAAATGTTTTTGGCCAAACATCATTTGTATGTTTTGTATGTGATTCATAGAGGAATCTGCAGCCACTGAGACAGCCTGGAAGCATGCTGGAGAAAAGCTTGGATTGAAGATCTGGAGGATTGAGGTGTTTATAGGAATTCATTCTTAGCCATTAATAGGATTTTAGACTTAATTTCATGCAGTAATCATACATAATATCCTTTTTATTTAAGATTCTATTTTGACTTTCATTTCTGCATTGTTATCCATGACAGATCAAGTTTCTAATCTTCTTTTATTATCTGGATGTTTTTGTTTCAGAATTTCAAAGTTGTTGACTGGCCTGAGAAGCAGTATGGAACATTCTACAGCGGAGATTCCTACATCATTCTCAACGTGAGTGATGATGGTGATGATTACGTTGCCAAGGACGCATCAAGTTTCCGTTAAAGACTAAAATCCTAAAACGGGAAATTGGACAACATTGTAAAGGGCCTCAAACACATGCGAGATTTATGCATTTCGTTTAATTCCTTAATTAATCATTTCATTATAAGCTATTTAATTTCTTAATTAATTAATCATTACATCGCGTTATCATATATTTCACCACCTGCAGACCTACAAGCAACCGGGCAGCAACGAACACGAGTACGACCTGCACTTTTGGATCGGCAGTCAAAGCACCCAGGACGAGTACGGAAGTGCGGCCTACAAAACCGTCGAGTTGGACACCTTCCTTGATGACAAACCAGTTCAGCACAGGGAAGTCGAGGGACACGAGTCCACTCTCTTCAAGTCCTACTTCAAGAACGGGATCACGTGAGTAGGCGGACGTTCGGTCGAGTGGTAGGACGATGATGATAGAAAAGGATGGTGATGATGATTATTGTTTTATCTTTAATTAGTAGCTAACCACAACAACTATTATGATTGTGATGGTTTTGGTTTTAATAGCCATGATTATGACTATGATGGACCCTGTTGGCAAAATATTTTGTGGATATTTGATTTTGGCATCCATGAACAGCTTGCCTGATAGGACAAAATATTTCCCATTTTTAATTTAATTTTTTATTTGCTGATTTCCTTGATTAGATTTTAATCTTCTGTCATTCATTTTGCGTAGTCGTTTGGACTACATTCTTTATTGTTAAAGTGATTTATTCACAATCACTTAATAAATGACTGTTCAAATGTAATTGGTTATAACCATTACATATGGTATATATAACTATAAAATGTTTTTATCTGGAAGACTGCTGGCTGGAGGGGCGGAGTCTGGTTTCCACCACGTAAAGACCGAGGAATACAAACCCAGATTGCTGCATTTCCATGGTTCCAGGCAACATGTGGTTCTCAATGAGGTGATTTAAAGTTTGATTGAACGTGAATGACATGTCGCCCATCAAGCAATTACTTTCCATTATTTATTCCATTATTAATTCACGATTAATATAACATTAATTGAGGATATTGTAATATTTAATTATTTTTTTCAAACTTGATTCTGGTGTTAGTTGCTGTATATTATTAGCTTTTTCCATTTATTATATTAAATCATATGCATATTGATGTTAGATTTTAAAATACATCGTCATTCCATGTTTCCAGGTTCCTTCCAACCCTGCACGCCTCAATCCGGATGACGTTTTCATCCTGGATTCTGGATCGAGAATCATCCAATGGAACGGATCCAAGAGTAACAAGGACGAGAGATTCAAGGTTTTCTAACCAAACGTTCACTTATGACAATCAGTTAATGTGGATAACGATGCTTTTGGAATTGAATTTAATCTGGAATTTATTTATTTAATCGATTAAAGTGTTCTTTGTAAATCCTTGCCACCAGGCCAGCCAGTATGCCAGCAATCTGAGATCGCAGAGAGGAAGTTGCAGCTGTGAGGTCATCGAAGAATCTGACACCTCAGAAGGAGTGAGTGAATTACTCACCATCATAATCATTACTTCATGTCCTCATTAACTCCAAACTTTATTATGACAACATCATTTTTTTTTTTTGAAAGAGTTTAGAGTTTATTGAACAAACAATTGAACAAACAATTACTCATAGGGTCAGTCTTAAGGAAGCGCAAGCTTCCGCTAAACAGACTGGCCCTAAAAATCCTGATGTAAGTGCGTCTTGTAAGTAGAAGCCCATATGATATTACAGTAAGTTAGGTAGGGATAGACAAGTGAAAAGTCCTTTGTTTTTGTAATAAAAATTGTCATTTTTTTGCTTTCCTATTGCAGCATGAATTCTACAAGCAGCTCAAGGAACCTGACCAACCGAATCACATCCAGCCGGACGTCCCCGGGGAGAAGGTTCTCATCCGGTAACTCCTTGCCTATTGAATTGAAATGACTTGTTTTGTCCACATTCATGATCATTTTCATTATTTGTTTATTTATTTATTTATTTGTCATTGTTGATCGTAATCACTTTAATCTAAAAATCCAAATGCAATAATAATGCCCATTCAGTGTATCTGATGCTGGAGGACACCTGAAGCAGGAAGAGGTGAAAAGAGGTTCTGTCCACCTCAGTGACTTCAATTCTGCAGTGAGTTCCAAGAAGTCTTTTGTCGATGATCAATTCTGTTGTTATTTGTCGTGGCTTGTCCATCAGACGTGTAATTGCATCCCGATGTGTAATATTTGTTCACCAACTTTTGTTTCATCTGGTTAGTAATTTGAAATTGCAGGATAACATTGTCTGTTAACAATGAAAAGTGTTTAGAATGTCTTTTTTTGGATTCTGTACCTTATTCTTTATTCTATTGGAAAGATTGATAAACAAACAAGCTTTGCTTTATTTAAAGCCTTGTTGTTGTTGTCAGGATGTCTTCATACTGGATACTGGGAACAACTGCTTTGTGTGGGTGGGAAAGGGAGCTTCTTCCCAGGAGAAGCAGAATGGAATCGGTTATGCCCACGTAAGTGCCCTTCGTCATGGCATTCGTTGTGACACTTTTTATGCATTATAATCTTTGAAGTATTTTGAAGCAGGATATTAAATTACCATTTTATGTTCATTTTGTTTCAATGGCTTTATATTCTTTCTTAGAATTACCTCATGGGAACTCAACATCCCCTGGTCCCTGTACATGTCATCAAGGAAGGACAGGTCAGCAAGGAATTCAACACTGCGGTGGCTGCATGAACACATCCAGAACTCCTGCAGGCTTCAAGGCTTTACAGTGCTTTTAAAGACATTATAGATTTAGAAGTAACAAAAATGACATTTATATTGACATTTATTTTGTCTATTAATTGCATTTAAGGAAGCTTATCTTCCTATTAACACGTTCAGCAAATATTTACGGACTATTGTTACTTTATTGGTATTACTTATCAAAAGAAACTCCTTACCTTCATATTTTTCAACCACATGTGATAATGTTTCTTTCCAACTCGAATTATGTAATACTTGGCTTCATACTCCCTTTGATTATTCAAATAGTTTCAATACTCTACTGCCTTTTATAGTGGAAAGATTACATTGACTACAGGGATCTTGATGTTATAATGTATTAATTACTGTTTCATTGGAAATTTAAAAAGTCTTGTCGAATGCTTTAAAAGTTAAATGCCTCAGAATCGTTGCAAAAGATAAAGTGATCAGGTATACAAATTTCAAGCAGTAGAAATTAGTCTTTGTAGGTAACAGCAATTATACTTAGGTTACTTAGGTTGTCAAGAAAATACCGTCCCGTTGCTATGGCGATGTTTTGTTTTGCATTTGACTTTTCGGTTCAACTTAACTGCAATTCGAACGAAATGTTTTGACATAATGGAAGTCTTCGGAACATTTGTGATTCATTCGGAGCTTGAAAGTAACTCAATTTGAACGTAATGCTAGGAACTGGACACGAGGGAGATGTCATATCGGAACAACCTCGACAAAGCGACGGCAAGTTTCAATTGCTTCAGTAAACTTTGAGAAGCAGAAACTAAAATACCAAAACTGTCACTTATTTTTCAAAACTATAGAATATCGAATAAGAAAATAGTAAACATGCCCATTCAACAAAGATAATTTCTTAACTTCTCGATGATGGAGCTTATAATTCATTAATAATAATATTTATAAATAATTTTTAAAATAGCTTACACTTTTGTGCTCTAGAGCTTAAAGACAACAAGGAGAACTTAAGACATCTGATCGGACTCTCAGGCATTTATGTGGACAAACTGGTTGATACATTCGAAGGTTCCAGTCACTAATATCCACCAGACATTAGCCTTCTATCATATTCAGTTATATTAATCCTGAATTTCGCTTCCAATTGCAAAATTTTACAATTAATTTTCGATCAAATAGCGTTCTAGATTCGCCTTAGAACCAAGAGCCTCATCACTAAAATATGACTTGCCCCATCTCCATAATTGTAATTTACGCTAACTTTGTCGTTCAGTGGTTGGAGGGGTGGAGATGACAAATGTTTACAAAGTCATGAATAAATCCAAAGCACCCATATACGTAGCCAAGGAAGGTTAGAAACTGTTAACCATAAGCTACTAAAACAATATGTATAAACGATATGTTAATTGGATTGGCATATTTCAAATACCATCCAATAGTTCATCTAGTTGGACTTGAATTGAACTTTGACTCTAGAATTAATTATAGAATCAAGTTTTCTGGCTAAACAATGCTGCTGCAACAAGCGAAGATTTGTCATCCGCATTTTGGGGGTAGATGGACAAGTACGAACAACATTTACGGTTTCCTCATTCACTAAAAACATGAAACCAATGAATTCCTCAAGCTTTTTGCACTGGGATATTTATGATTGCGTCCTCGACAACCTCAACATAACTTTCGAGCAAAGCTTTACATCAGTTTTATATTTTTGCATTCAGGAATTAATTAAAGCTGAAAAGAAATTCAAATGTTATGCGTTTTCCATGTGCACGACATTTGGCCAAACCTCTCTGTACGAAATGAAAGTGGAAGCCCCAGTCGGTTCTATATGCGGTTACGTAGACACCATGTTAGAAACTTAGTTAGACACCTTATTGTACCAAATAATCTTCATTCACAGTTGACAGCCATAAAATGATCAAAATTGTATGAATTACGTAATTTGCAGATGTTCCATTCTAAGGAATGGTAACATAGCCATCATACTTAAGGACAGTGAAAAGACGCCGATTTTAAAAATCAGTACCAGATGCTTCTTTTGGCAAGGTTGTCCAAGAACTGCTTGGACTTTCAAGGTCAGTGGTCAATGGTTTTGAAAGATTAAAAGACATGTTGCCAAAATATTACCTTTAAAGTTCCATTAGCTGATTGCAATTCCTTATTTTTCAGTTTTTTTTTATAGATAAAAGTATTTCATTTTACTCATTCTGTTCTCTGATAAATGTAAAACAAAATAAGTTAGGACGTGGAATTAATCTATTCAACACGTATATTAAATACCACTTAACTTTGTTTTATAAATATTAGCTAAATGTCGATAAAACAATACTTATAAAAAGAAAATAATTTATGTTGAATTCTAAAAATCAAAACTGTCTCGAAGATTTACCGAATAAATGATAACTCGATTATTGGTACGATGAAAAAAGAATGGACTGACGACGCTGAGAAAGCTTCCATGACGGACGCCTTTTCTGTGACTTGTGAGTGAACGAATTGTGCCATTTTTCCAAGAATTTTTTTTATAATTGCTTACAATTAAATTCATTGCCGGATTGGTTCTTGGAAAAATGGCACATAATGAAATCAGAAGTTCGGTGAAAGTCTTTGCGAATAGATTAAGTTGTTATTTGCATCTTTTAAGTCCCATTTGAAATAAATAACGGGAAAGAGTTGATGAGCGGGCAACAATTAAAAAGCCGTTTGCAGGTTCATCTTTTAGAACAGAAATATGTTTCTACTTTCATCATAAACATAAATGTATTCGAAAATAAATTTATATGGTAAAATAAAAATCTAAATAAATGTATCTACAAGTAAATAAACACGATATTAATATTGCGAGTAATTGCCATCTTTCAGTTCCAAATGACTTGGATGTGTGCATGAAGGCTCTGATTCTCAGTTCCGTGTTTTTGTTGGTGAGAAATATACATTACTTATACAATTACACATAAAATTACATATTGCAAAGACTTAAAATGATGTCACCATTATTGCATTATTCATGCCACCGAAATTTCCAGCCAAAGAATGACACGTTCTTTGTTAACCTTTCCAATAGGATTTCATGTTCTACGAGAAGAGACGAATACGTTACAAAAAAGCCCATTCGTGAACTTGTGACATTCGTATTCGAAAGTTTCAATTTGTTGTAATTTATTTGCAAATCTGTTGGTTTAAAGTCTTTGCTTCTGCATGCATTTAAGAACACGACTTGTAAACGTTAATAGTTTAGTGGAATAAACTCGTCATAATGTCCACTGTGGGGAATAATGATGCCTCTTAAAAGTTGACACGAACAAGGAAATCGATCGGCATTATTTTTATGCAATTTATTTATTTATTTTATGTTAATTATTTATATACATTTAAGCTGATTAATTATTTGTTTCAAAATACCAAGTTGTGTCCCGTATTTGTACAAATAAAAGCCATTTAAACTACCCGAAAGGGTTGTCCAAAAAACTGCTTCGATTTACAAGAAATAAACCTGGAAAACAACTTTTCCTGTCTTGTTAAAGTTTCAATTAAATCATCAGACTTGTATTCGCTGGAGGTGCATTTTAAGCCAGCATCGCTCTTGATTTGTAACTTTTAGATTAAAAGTTATACCAGATTAAAAATAAAAATAATTTTTTAATATTATTATGAAATAATATTATGACGCCAAAGGTGAACGGAAATTTTCTTTGCATCTTTTTCGATCAATTCTCAAGAATTTTCATCATGGCCAGTGCCTACGATAACAATAACCACTGTTGTGATGGTGATGGTGATGATGATGGGGATGGCGATGACGATGATGATGATGGTGATAATGATGACGTCAAGGAAGAGCGAGGATTGTTTTTGGTTAATTGAATAGGTCAATGGGTCAAATGCAAATAAGTAAAAGGCACTCACATCTAGATTTTGAAAAGCTTATGGTCATCATCGCCATCACCGCCATTTTGGCGAGCGTGTACGTCAGTCGGGCAGTGTCCAAGCCTAGCAACCGACCTAGCAACAGCAACGAGGCAGCTCGGCCCGCTCACCACCACCACCGTCGTTGTCTTCATCGCCATTATTTCATCGTCATCATCATCATGCATCTAATTATGTCAGCTGGCTTGCGCGTCGCCTCAGTACCACCCAGTTCTGACCAGGTCCTCATTTCGCCTCAGAATCCGTTGATGGTGAGTTCTGTGGATTTTCAATTCAATCGTTTAAAAATTCATTTCAACCATTAAACAAAACTAATTCAGTTTATCGACGTATAAGCAATCTGCTTAATCTCTGAATTTAACTTTGGAACTTTCAGGGTTCAAAGGTTAATTTTTAAAAAAGTATTTAATTTAAAAACGACAAAATAATCGCATCTCGGGCTATGTCAACACGCAAAATATCAATTGTACTTCTGTGAGACTCGGTTTGCAATTTAATTTAAAATTGTAATTATGTAGTTTATTATCAAGTTGATATAAAAGTAACTATCTGTAGATTACGTCCAAACAAGAATGACATTTTCATTTGGGAACTCACCAAACTTCGGTGCCATTTTGTTTGGCATCCTCCTTTCCTGTCTGCTTACTTCGGGTTAAGTATCTTTGCTGTAGTTTATCCAAAACTTGGCATAACTTATGAATGTATTATTAGCGAGATTCTCTATACCTAACAAAATGACATTAGGAAATTGATAGGTATATACTTATGTGTTGTTATTATTTCAGGCAAGGAAACTCTCGTGAGGGTAAAAAGGGAAGACAAATTGATTGTGACCACCATCTTGGTATTAACAAAAACAGCCTTCCACACCTTTAAAAATTAAACTTTCCTAAAAAAATTACATTATCCTAATATATGCAAATTATTTAATTGTTTATTATTCTGATCCATACGCACATCCTAAATTCGTATTATAGCTGCAAACTACCACTTAAAAAGAGAATAAGATTTGTTAAAACTGTTATTGTCAAGCCGATGGCAATGATGCCAGTGATAATGATGATGATAATGATGTTTATTTAATAAATTACTTGTTAACTTTTCGTGAAGAACACGCCCTACTATACGAAGTCGGGGGACTCGTACGAAGGTTACATCGTGGATTTGATGCAAAAGATCAAAGAGAAGACGAACCTCACTTTTCAGTTCAGCCCAGTGGCAGATGGAAAGTTTGGGAGCCAAAGTGCAGACGGAACCTGGGATGGAATGGTGGGAGAAGTGGTCGATGGGGTGGGTTTTGTTGGTGTTTTGACCAATAATTTAATAATATTTGTTGTCAGTGAAAATCAGTAAATAAGGCAAATAGGTTGAGAAATAAATAGAAATAAATAAAATTTATTTGTTAGAACAAATACATCGGTATTGTATATCCTGTAACACCACCGAACATTAAAGTTTGTAGTAAAAACTAATCCAAACAGAAAGCCTCCATTGCAGCAGCTCCTCTGACAGTCACTGATCAGCGCAAGTCTGTACTCGACTTTACAGTTCCCTTCATGACTGTCAACTTGTCTTTGATTCTCTTGAAACCACACGGGGGAGAAGTTAAAATCCACAACGTTAAAGAATTAACTGAGCAGGTTGGAATCGTTGTCATTGTTTTGTTGTCTTTGGTGTTGATCACAAGTTAGTTAGTTAGTTACTGTAGTAATACTGGTGCACAACATTTACAGTGACGCCAAAAACATGCATGTATATCCTATTAGATGAAATATTATTCTGTATAATAAAAATGAGACATTATAATTTTTTTATCTATTTTCAAACAGACAAATATCAAGTGCGGAATAGTAGAAAGCGGATCTACTTTTATGTTCTTCAACAGCACACAGGACCCTCTCTTCCAAAAGCTCAACCAAATGATACTCTCTGATCCAAATAACCTTGTATTTAGTTACGATGAAGGTAGTACAATTACAAAAAATGTATTCTATTGTGTCATGCATGACCATAATGTTGTATTCGAACTTGCTCAGTACAGCATGTGATATAGTAATTAATATGGACCATATGGTGGATCAGTCTTATGACTAAAATCAAACTAATACTTAGTAACTTCAGTAATTTTAGTAATTATTAGTAGTGGTTGTAATATTGATTCGCAATCACCGTGATCAGTATAATCAGTGTTTAACAAGTTAAACACAAACATGACCCTTTCAATAAAGGCATCAAGAAAGTCCGCAGTAGTAGAGGCCGTTTTGGTATGATCACGGAATCTTCAACTGCCGAATATCACAGCGGTCAAATGCCGTGCGATCTGGTCGCTGTGAACTTGATTAACTACAATCGTTCTTATGCTCTGGCTGTCAAGAAGGGCTCCCAAGTCAAGGCCACGTTGGACAGTGCTCTGGAGCAACTCAAGAGCGGCGGGCATGCCAGCGAACTGGAACGATTGAAGCAAAAATGGTGGAAATCCGAATGCAGCTCTGGATCGTCGATCGGGGTGGAATTCCATTCGCTGCCGTTGATGGTTCTCGTGGTGTCCCTCGCCAGTCTGGTTGGAAGTGTTTGAAACTTGGATTAATGAAAGAGACAAAAGAATAAAGGAGGCGATTCGGGAGACTTCTTAAATGTTCCATTGACGTTTGTCGCTGTCAACCCGACTGAGGTCGCAATCATTTCTATTAACCTACTTATAGTATGCTTTTAACACCAGTGTTATCACTATGGTTGGAGGTCCAACGATAAAAAGTTTGTTTAAACAGCAAATAAATAATTTTTCAAATTATCGCCCAATCTTCCTTGTTTCCTGATCATCTCATGTCGTGTCGTGATGTCATTGGTCGATCGCTTGCCATTCGTCATTGGCTCTTTTACAGCTATTTTTGGCAAACTCTAAAGTTGAGCGTAGGTACAGTATGTAGACTAAACGTGATGCTTGACAATTTGATATTTTGACTTTTAAAGATCGCTTGTACTGATGAACGAAATCACAAATTATTTTCCAAATGGTATTTCTGATTATATTAACATTATTTGTCACGATGTACATATATAGAACCTGGGTGTCCATACCAACACCATCCGCGTTCTTGGCACACAAAAAATTATCACAATATCAATGTGATCCAATGGACAACTGATGTTATGTAAACGCTGCACCCATTTCTCAGCTTTAAAAATTCGGTTTTATTCTTAACTGTTCGAATTCAAATACTTTGAAATTTTCATTAGGATACCGGGTTTAATACCCTATTAGTTGCTTGTATTTTTCGGACAATGATTCTTGCCTGAACAGTATTACAAATATTTGTCACAAATGTAAAACATTTCGCTCTTTTGTTCGATATAATTAACGTTGTCGGACTGTAATTCGTTGACATGTTGAGTGATAAAGGTCAATCTCGCCAATAATTAACTGACGGAGGCCTCCTAGCTTCACCTTATAAAACGGCCCAAGTAGCACAAGGGCAGCCATCCAAAGAGATTCCTAGGAAAGCTAAATGGTACTGCAAAAACATATGCCAGACACGGCAAAATAAAGGTTATTCGGAGTACTAACAACAGCCAAAACCATACAGCAATGAGATTGGGAGGAATCATTTTCTAAATTGCATCTAAGATGTCTAGAAATACATTTTACCAAATTAGGAACCCATAATCAACTCTGGAAAGCCAGCTTCAGTTCCAGCTTATCCCCTAACTCCAAAATATAGATCTCTTCAGTTCCTCATAGTAGAGTCAATTCCAACACTCAACCCTCAACCCAGATCCATCAAAACACTAGAAAGATATGCAACATTGGCATGAAATCTATTTTTAGACAAGTTGCAGTCTCAATTGTTCTTCCATTCACTTGAGGTCCTTGACTTGGAGGCCTGGGGGCAGGGATTGCCTCAGCTTCTCAGCCTTCTCAGGATCATTGATCACCAATGTGTAGAGATAGCGACTGCACCTCACTTTGAACTTGTAGTTGTCCTTGTTCTTCTTTATTTTGACAGCTGTTAACCAAAATAAACATAGAATATAAGCAATTTTGAAATGTAAACAATTTTAGTGATCTTACATTTGGCATCCTGCCTGCGAGCAGTGAGGAGGAAATCCTTGATCTCTTGGATTTGCTTAGGCTGGAAACCAATATGAAAAATTATAAGCAATATAAATTATGTGATGTATGCATTTGGCTATTGAAAATATTTCTGAATGTCTTCATGTTTCCTCACCATGTTCACGTCTGTGTCGACCTGGAAACACATTAAAATTACATTAACTTGGTTAACATTAAAGAATTTACGACTTTTTAATTTCATTTTTTGTGGCAAAGTCAGATATTTAGTAAGCTTTTTGTGTATTCATAGACAAATCTCCAATAAGAGGTGTCAAAAACTATTCATCACATTTGCCAGATAAAATTGAATAGGCACATCAGAAATATAATGCAAAGTTTATTCATAGGAATATTCCTAACATAAGAGGTGTCAAATTTTGCATCATCACGCGTGCCGAAAAACAAGCCAATCTGAGAGAAGTCAGAAGCTAAGCAAGTAAGCGAGTTTTATTCATCGACCGTAATCTCGAATAAGAGGTGTCAATGTTTTCATCATTTTCTCTCAGTATCGACCGAAATAAACATACATCCTCAAACAACGATTTCAAACCTACCGACCTGCAACGGAGATCCGAAGAAAGAAAGGAAGTTTACCTCCGGAAGTTTATGAACTACACAAATAATACGTGACTTCAAAAATTTTACAACATGTTATTTAAAAAAAGTTATTAAATTATTTTAACTTCTAATTAATTCAATTTATTTCATACCACTTTTTTAAATTTCGCAACAAAAATCTTTATTGATTTGAATTATCATTAGTTAATTTGTAATCTATTCACTTTTATCAAATTATCGAGATTGATTTCATTTTGTAATTTGATTAATTATGTTCTTGATGTCTTCTGATAACGCCAATAAAAATAAATATTAAATCGATGTTTACGAGAATTTCGAGAAGTCCGTCAATTTGTGGATTTGTGAATTCAATTCGTAGTTCACTTTTCTCTTGGTTTGACGTACAACCGAACAAAATCATTTCAAAAATGAAAGTAATACATATCCCTGCACTCTCTGACAACTACATGTACTTAATTGTTGATGAAAAATTGAAATTCTGTGCGGCTGTCGATCCCGTGGAACCGAAAAAGTTGCTGCAAAAAGTGCAGGAGGAGAATTTGCATTTAATAGCAGTTTTAACAACTCACCATCATTGGGACCATGCAGGAGGTAACAAGGAACTGGCATCTTTAATTCCTGGAATCACTATATATGGGGGTGATGAGAGAATCGATAATTTAACCAAGAAAGTTTCTGACGATAATATTTTCATCGGTAGTCTTCATGTGCGCTGCCTTTTCACTCCATGTCATACATCTGGACATATTTGTTATTTCGTAACTGGTGAGAATGCTGCAGATAATCCTGTCGTTTTCACTGGTGATACCATGTTTGTTGGAGGATGCGGTAGATTTTTTGAAGGGAATGCAGAGCAAATGTACCATGCCCTTGTCAAAGTTCTTGGTAGTCTTCCTCCTAAAACATTGGTTTATTGTGGACATGAATACACCTGCCAAAACCTGATGTTTGCCTCAATCGTGGAGCCTTCAAATAAATTTGTGAAGCAAAAACTTAGCTGGGCCCAGCAAAGAATCAATTCGGGTCAGCCTACAGTGCCATCAACAATTGAAGATGAATTTAAAACCAACCCATTCTTAAGAGTTAATGAGGATTCTGTTAAATGTTTTGCAGGGGTAACTGACCCCATTTTGGCCATGAAAATAATCAGGCAGAAAAAAGACTCTTTCAGAGTATGAAAGTTTGTTGCTAAATAACACACCAAAGTTCTACAAATACAAGCATTAAACTTTTACTATGTGATCAACCGTAGTTGTTGTTTTTTTTAAATGAAGTTCATTTTAGTGATTGCAATATGTGCGTTGCAGGTTATTATGACATAAATTAATAAAAATGGCATAAAGATCATCTGTTGCTTATTGATTGTATGATATGTCCATTTTCTTTCCTGTAATAATATGGTTTTGAGAAATGGTGTGGCTTCAAACTAATTCCTTCTCAGCAGTAGGTCCCAGTGTTCTTAGGAATCTTTATGCACATGGTTTCGGTTTTTGATTGACGTTTGGCTTCCATCGATAAGACGAATTCTGGAGAATTATTCTTTTAGCGCGTCTTATACACCCAAAATTAATCCTAACGTACACCGTTAAGTATATCGCCATATATGAAGCATCAATTAGAATAATCGTGGTCTGAGAAAGCAAACGAAATTTTCATCTAAATTCTAAAGCAGTCTAAATTCTGCTATTGGATGGATAAGTTAATGTCTAATATATTCATAAATTTTGGTAATTGGTGAGCGCTCATATGACTTTATCCGAGTCCGTGTTAATTCAATATTTTTCGTTCAAACGCTCCTATCGTCTAAGAGAGGATTTATAAACATCTCTTGAGTGTTGTCGAATGGGAGATACGGCCAAGGATTTTTTTGCGAATTGTGATAAGGTTTTTGAACAATTTTCAATTACAATGAAACAAGCATCCGATTTAACAGAGAAAGAAAGGGATGACGATTGCGAGGAAAACGAAGAGGAAGAATTGTGTGAAGGTAGAACACTTATTTTAGGCTGCTAACTCATCATCCATAATAAAAATATCCATAAACTACGAAACTACATACAAACCTCAGACTGTATCTTCTCCTGCTTTAACAAATTACTGAAAATGTATAAGCAATTTCTAGGCCTACCCCTTCAAGCATGTCAAAGGAATGCATTAAAGTAAATAAAAACCTAACTAAACTTAATTAGCCAGTTTCTAAATAAGATAACTATTTCTAAATTTGTGGGGCTTATATACTGCATCAATTTCAGAATACAAGGCTATAAATGTGGAGCTCGACAAAATGTTTTCTGTTCTTGATGCCTTAGAACAAAAGAATGATAATCTCTTCAACCAACTAAAAGATGTTTTGGCTGAAAGTAGGGAAGAGAGAAAAGCAAAAGAAAGTTCTGATAACTCTGACAATTCTCAGAACTAGCATCAGAGAAGCTGAAATGTTTGTTGTCATTTGGTAGGTTCTTTGAGGCTGACAAAATATGTCTTTCTGAGAAAATTTGACTTGCACATACTCATCCCTTTAATATCATTCCAATAAAGATGACAATGAAGGATATCAATCAAATCACATGCATTGTAGATTACTAATAAAATAGATTTCTGTGATTTTTGGGACACTGACCACAAATGTTATAATATATATAAATACTAGTGGTGCCCAGCCATGCGTTGCTGTGGCTCAATCTGATTAATTTTATAAGAAAGAAATTTTCAAATATTTTATTTTTACAATTTCACAATGCTTGAGGGTTGCGATATTTTAAGGTTTTTAATGTCTCGCTAAAGTTTATTTATATACATTAGGCCGTGACGTTTTTACACGCTGTAGTTGTGGCACATATATGAAACCTATATACAAACACTCCCCTAATCGAGCACTATGTTGTGTCAAAATTTCAAAGCAATTGGTTAAGTACTTTCAGAGAACATTTGCATGTCACAAACACACATTGCATTTTTATTTATATAGATTTCAAGTTCCTTATGCATCTAAATCAGATGGAGAAGTGTGAATCACTTTCCAAAATATTGCAAGATGGTTTTCATTGACCAATGCCTTATTGCCATGTCACATGCAGCAGATCTTTGAGATGAATCTCCAAACACAAAATGCTGCATTTCAAAACTGACCAATACTACAATGCATAAGGTCCTCTCAGACATTTGACCTTATTTAAAACCATGCAATAATTTATTTGTAGATTGAAAAGAGATGTTCAAATCTTCTTTGTTTGAGAAATTAAAAAAAGTATGCTTACATTATCACCATTATAATTGCAATCCAAACAAAATCAATTCATTAAATGTCATTAAACCTAAAAAAGTTGAGAAAAACATCCAAAAGATTGACTCATATGATTAGTAACATGCTAACTTTAACTTAATTGTGGACCTTGCTTCATAAATGCCTGAAGTGCATTTGAAAAGATGATTAACTTCACAACATTAATAAAATGGACTGAATCACCTTTGTTCCATAATATTATCTCAGGACTCCGACAAATAACATGAATCCTTAAATATTATAAAGGCAAAGTAAAATAAAACCAAGTGGCTATTAATAAAGAGTAAATATCACTAATTTACAGTATTTTAATGCAAACGTTTAGATCACTTTCTACGACAATATGTTAAAACCAAAACCAAAGCTAAATTAAAAAAAACTTGGAACATTGCAGGAATAATCCACCTTTGGTACACAATGCTTCTAACAATTCATAGATAATCTTGAATAATTGGAACGAGATGAAATAGGAAGGATGAAACTTTATTCTACATCTGCTTGATGGTAAATCTATCTGATGATGTTTTGAACTCAAAGCCTCGAGATTGGTTCTGGTTCAATATCGGGAAGAGGCAGTAGAACCACCACTTCTCTCCTAGGGATGCTGTGGCATTGAGATGCCAAGATCCTAGGTCATAAGTTTTGATCTTAGAATTTTTCTCGGAGCACGTCTGTCCATGGAAAAGATTCATTGTGTGGTAAACTAGCAAGAATAGCAAAAGTAAAGCAGACACAAGACAGGTGGCTGACATGAAGGATACCAAGAACCCCATGGCCCCCGAGTAGTTCATAGCCCATGATAACATTGGTAAGATCATGGTTAGAATGGTGACTGGGGTCAGTCCTCCCAAAACATCAAGTGTGTAGTCTACATTGAGGAAGTTGCAATATAGGGCTCCGACTGTCAGGTAGAAGAGCAAGGAGAAGAAGTACCTCTGGTTCTTGTGGCCCACACAGTTACCAACAAAAGTGCAGTGATGGTCTCTCCTTATTACACATAGATCACATATCCAGCAATGTGATGACCTGAAATGATTTGTAGAAAAACATTTAATATATAATAATAAACTTCTTTAAAGCCAAATTTTATTTTTAGCAAATTCTTCAAGGTTGAATGCCAAAAGTTGGCTGGAAAAAGCTCCAAACAATGATTTTCTGAGCAATGGTGATGGTAAACCTTGGAGGAGAATTCGTTTCACATTGCGAGCAGTATCGCCAACCAGGAAGCAAAAGAGTTGGGAGAATCTCTCCAGATGTAGAACTGTCCGTAGTCAGTAGCTTTACAAAGCTTATCATAATATTTAAATATATATAGAATCCCAGACAGGCATGAACCCAAAACGTACTCGTCCTATCTCCATCTATGTACGGTAGAATAACAAGTAGTTCGTAGAAAGCAACCATGTGAACCACCAACAGCATGAAAACAAACGATATCCTATCGCCAGATTCTCTGGGAAACAAAGTGCCCTTTCTAGCCATTACGTTAGATTAGATTAGTACAAAATATTCTCCCCGACAATCCCAGGCCGCTCCACCAAATTCAGGAGTAAAAGTTGCACATATCGGCAAATTATTGAACTTATAAGTGAGCACCTTTGTACATAACTACCATTATTTTATAATTTATATTAAAAAATGATACTTTAATTATTTAAAAACATTTAAATTGTTTGCGTGTTAATTCTTTAAAGCAGAACAGCAACCGTCCATTAACACAGGGGCAGCATTCACCCTAAACCAGGGGCTCCACCTTCCCCTAGACTATTTTTTAGGCTCGCAGAAACTTACCAAATTTATTACTGTGCCAAATCACTTTCTAGCTTATTTATGGGGCCTTACAAATAAGTACCTGTTCAAGAATTGACTTTTATATTGAGTTAATAATAATGATGATGACGATAACGACGTCGATGATAGTGATGGTAAATTACCCAACATCTTGTTATGGAAGTGGTGAGTCAAAGAATAAATAAATTGCACCATTTTCCTAATTACTAATTCCCCTCTTGAACTTTTACTGAAATGGGCATTGGACATTATGGAACAACTTTTATCCACTAAAACAATATATTTGCTCCATCCATTCTTAATGCATGCCACCACAGATTGTGGATTCAAATCCAAGAAAATTTCAATAGCAGCTTGCAACTGCCTCATAACCTTCTTCACTCTCAATTCTCCAATAATCTCAAAATCAAGAGCTGCATCAAACTGAACTGTTGAATATTGAATCTAACAATTTGGTAGCATTGTTGGTTCGCTCAGACTCAAATCTGCAATGGTTTGGGTATGTCCGGCAGATATGGTAAAATTCTGAAATCCCTCAAAAGAAAAAAGATGAAATAACCTCCATGCACTATTTGGACCAAAAATTGAACATCAAATCATTATAAGAAAATCTTTTCATTGGGATACAACATTGTTGATTAAATACCTTGATGGCCATGCATCTTAGTTAAAAACAATATAGCCACAGATTACCACAGAACTTTTAAAAGATTGTATGCAGTGCTTCATCCCATTTTTTTTTCAATTTTGGTTGCTTTGAAGTACATTTGGTGTGCATATTAAGGTGAATGATTTTCACATATATATTCTCTTCATGACAAATATTCAAAAGTTAGGTGATCTAAAATTTATTACGGTCCCAAACACCAAGCAATTTATTTTAGAAATACAGTCAAATCTCTAGCTAATCTAGCCACTCTGGTTATTCTGCCACTTTTGCAAGGTTGTTTATCTAACCCATGAAATTAAGGACATACTCCCAGGGGGGAAGTAATTAAGAGACATTACCTTGTATTTTTAGGACTTGATCAGGTTAATACCTTCCCAGGACTAGTTGATGAGGGATGATTAAGGAAGATGATGGAGCATTCCATGGAATTTGATTGGTCAAATGGGAAAAGTTGAGTGAGAGTGTAAATAGGAATTAGAGTGAATGCCTAGGAATATAAGTGAGAATTGCGAGTTGGAGTGAAGACTTGTGCGAGTTGGAGTGGTGTGTGTTGAAGTTAAGAGAATCACCGAGAAGGGCATTCTCAGCAAGAATGCAATTGAGGCTGCAATCAAAACTGGAGTTCCATGTTCACAAAGTGCGTGAAGCTGATGCAGGCTCACTACCCGAAGCAAGCAAGAGGACAGAATCTGCCCATCAGTGGCGATCTGATAGAGGAGAAGGTGACGAAACTGGCCAAGCTGAAGCAAATCCTGGACCTCATGGCGAGTGATGGTTGGCTGGACGATTTCAAGAAGTGCCATGGCATCATGTACAAGACAGTGCAGGGCAAAGTTGTTGGATTTGCAAGTCCAGTGTGATGCAAGAGTGCAATCGGCTAGACAATGAGATGCACGAGATCCACCAAAAGAAAATGCGGCAGCCAATGATTCTTAAGAGCTTTAGACTGAGCTGATGGGTAACTTGAGAAAATAAAGCCTTTTTTATTTAATAAAATATGGCCATTTTGCAAACCCTCTTTACTGTGCCACTTTTGCTCAGTCCCAACGCATAATAATGAGATTTGACTGTATAAATCTTAAATTAAACACAATTATCAATGAATTAGTGAACGCTTCAACCTAACCTTATTAAAACTTGAATTTAAATATGTAGTAATTATTACATTTAGTGAAAACAAATCAAGAACAATTTTGGTTAATTTTTATAACATTTTCAGGTGTTCTCCATATCAAACTAATATATTTGACTTAATGCAGATTTGAGAAATTATTTTTT
Organism: Hirudinaria manillensis; assembly: GCA_034509925.1. Lineage (NCBI taxonomy): Eukaryota > Metazoa > Annelida > Clitellata > Hirudinida > Hirudinidae > Hirudinaria > Hirudinaria manillensis. The sequence goes on from CM067527.1 coordinate 5,663,011, forward strand.
TTGAGAGAACTTCCAGTGATCGGCTCATTAATGCAACTGTTTTGATAATTCCAAGATTATAGCTAATCACAATACCATGTAAAGGAGAAACGTATTTGAGAATTGACAACCCCCAAAACAACCACGGGCTGACGCGCTCGTATGTTGGAGCCCAAAACACCGTAACAGCATGGCAGTGTTGAAGGAAGTATCTATTTATTTTATTAATATTTATTCGGTTGTGGTGTTTCTTTGAGACATTAATTTATAATTACGCAAAATTAAAGAAAAATTAATAATAATGGAAAAGTTCAAACAAGAAAACTTACAGAATTACACTGAACTACTGAAAAAACTAGCAAACTGATAAGACAATGTGATTAGATTTTTATTTTTTGAGAAATACCTTAATTTGGACATATGGTTAATTGACATTTTTATTTTATATCTGAAATTTTTAAAATATTGCAAATTTAATAGCAAACTAGGAAAATAAAAAAATGTATAAATAAACCAGAATGAAGTAATCTGCCAATAAGCGTAATGCCCCGCATGTGTCTATGTTATAAGGAGTTACGCTACTTCCTCTGCACAGCCATTTTGAGTGGATTGTTCTCTCTCGGGCGTGGTGTTTTATTGCCTGGGGCTGGTCGATAGTTATATTGCCTTGCAAATGATATACGAACATTTTTAGTTTTTATGTAACCGCACTTCATACTACAGTTCCACATAGAATTTTAGGAAGTTTAACAATGGCGACGACTCATAAATGACGGATTGCCGTGATTTTTTAATACAGTTATATATAGTGATATTATACGCAAGCTTCTTAAGTATAAAATATTAGTATAGGTGAAAGTTTCAATGATCCTTTGCTATTATGAGTTTTCTGTGTCGGAGCGCATTTGACTTAAAAATATTTTGTGATTAGTTACAGTTTCAGTCATCATTAAAATAATAATATATTTTTTTAGGCAGATCCAACTTTGATAAGCTTCCATTTTTTAAGATCATTATTTTGCTAATGCCAGATGAATGGATAACATAATTTATATTTGGACTTAATTCACTTTTTGTCCATGTTTATAAAAATGTTGTTGCTTAAGTAGTGTCACCAGTTTTTTGCATAGATAATGTTTTTTCCTTCAGATGTAAGTATGGGAGGCTTTGTGTGACTTGATGCACCCCGACGACACACAACTTTAGTTATGTTGGGCACAGTTCTTAATTTGCTAATATCAGGATTTTACCATGAAGTATTGATAATTTTCCTGTGCTCTTTGCCCTTATTTTTATGTATGCAACTAGCCATCTACTATCATCTGATTCAATCTGCTTAACTTCTGGGTAATTAAACATTTAGGAGGCATTTGGTAGAGTTGATTGCATCAGTAAAAGAAATTGTAACAGTTTAAAAGTGTATCATCTTATCTTTAAGATTTTTTTGTAGTCTTAGCACAAATGATTTTTATTTATTTATTCGTAAGCCATATTTGCTTGGTCCAAAGTCAGTTCTGGTGGCAGGCCGGTGGGTTCCTGAAGTAAATCCTGCATTGGTTGCAGTAGTGTACCTGGAACATGTGCTCGAGCATCTCCCCCTCAGAACTTGTCCTTTCACGACAGTCTTTACATTCCCATGGTTTTTTGCTCTCTTAAAATAGTGAAACAAATAAAAATGGATTTTACTAGTTTTTGTTGGTTGATTGCCTTACTTTGGTGCTCATTCTTGAAATGCTGTTCCAACTGGTTCAAATAAGATGATTTTTCATGGCACTTGGAGCAATGATACAACTTCCCCTTGTTCTCAAAAGGGCATTGAATTTCCTTTCTCTGCATAATCAGTTGCCTAACTTTAGGTTTAGTCACGATGCCGGAGCTTTCACGCAAATAAAACTTACCAGTGCTTTCAGTACGTTCTTCGGTAATGTACCCATTTTCGTGCGTACCGCCGGCGTAAATGTTTACGAGGTGAGTTATCGCTCGTCCGAGGTGAGGCGCATGAGGTAATTTTTGAGGTGGAATATTCAATTTGGAGCGAAATTCGTTGCTGCTTTAATTATTTGCGTAATGTCGGGGTGGGGTTGCCGTTATGCTTTTTAGTATTTGTGCCCAATTTAATCAGGTCAACTTGTAACGGTGAAGTCGTGCCTACCGCTTGATTGAGGCTCTTTATGATGTAATGGAGATGCGGTCGCAGACACTGATAATTATCCAGCTGCATGGCTAGGTAAAGTCAAAGATCAAAATTACTATGTATTTTAGTTAGTATTTTAGAGCGTTTCAAAAGTTAAAGATAGTAGGGATTTTATTAAAAAGTATGAAACGGAGATATTTTTGAGATTGTATTACTACTGTTTTGGTATCTTTTATTGCATAGGTAAATTAAGGGCAGACCATAATAATTTGAGATTTTCATTGATGAATGTTGCAAATCGAAAATGATTAAGAACAGTCACGACAAAATAACAGGTAGTAAATGTTGATCCGGGAGCATATTTTGAGTTTATAAAATCATACGAGATCATAAAATATTTTTCAATTCAGGTTGTGAAATGGCGAAGACACTTACAGACTTGAGCTGTGAGTGTGAAAACGGAAAGGTATAGTTCGATGCGCTTATTACTTCCTCAGCAATTTACATTATTAACAAACCTTTTAGCTCACTGAAAGTAGTTTTCACAAATTTAATGAAATAACGATGATATTGAGGTACATTACCCATTCACTAGTTTTAAACAAATATATAATTACATATAAAAATCACATTATAGTGATAATCATTACAGCATAATTGTTTTATGCCGACTATCGACACGGTCTTATGCTTCATTCGTATTTTAGAACTGCTTCGGTTTTCGTTAGCTACCGCAACACTGCTGTCGTGTTCGCTGGCAATACAAACAGCAGCACTGCGAGGTTAACAATTATAACCACCGCTATCATAGAGTTCATTTTCCGCTACTGACTAATTTAAAGGTCACTTCGAATGGCGGTTTTGCGCGACAATTTCAATAATTGCCTGAGGTTATTAACCAGCCCTAATTGACAGTACAAAATTATGTTATTCTCATAATCTAATTTTCTGATTGTAATGGCTATGCATAGTGTGTATTGCAAATTGGTTTCAAAGACGAACGTCGATGTTACAAAATTAATCAGGCCATGAGATAACCTGCACAGATTATATTTGTTGACAATGAAAAAGTCGAAATTTACAAATATGAAAGTATAAATCACAAAATTATATTCCAGCTCCGCGCTTCCCGATGTTAAGGATGAATCTTTGTCTGAAATTGATGACTTGTTATATAGAAAGGATGACAATCTGGAAACCGCTTCGTCATGTTAGTTGTAGTGGGTTTACATTAAATTTAAATTTGGATTTTGACGATTCATTATTGACACAGATAAATACTCCGAAGATGAGAGCAAAAACATAAGTAAGGATTGTTTTCCAGCGTACCAGTTCATCTACAGACAAATGGTAGGTGACCGATATTATTGTTAGGTTCATAAAAAGAACTTCAAATAAATAATAAGTCAACCATCCTTACAATACAACATTTTTAAGCATTAATATCATTATTCAGATAACGGATCGATGGATGCCCCGTGACAATCGACGCTTTGACAGTGCATATCTTAAGTTGCTCCAGTATCTTCCAAACGAGAAACCTATACCCGGCGTATGCCGTCGAGTTTTATGGTTAGTGAAAAACAAAAGCAGAACTCTGAATTTGTAATTGACATTAACTTAACAAATAATTCGACAGGTTATCATACAGAATGACATTGTGGCGAAATGAATCAAAATTGGCCTTTGTGTTGAAAATTTTAAGAGTTGCATTCGATAGAATGAAGGAATTCATGATTGAGAGCGCAATGAAAGTACATATGGGTTTGTTAATTTTGATTGGTTGAAGTTTCTATTGGGAAACAACTTTTTAAGATGCGTACATAAAAGAATGAAAATTCAATGCAAATGCCTAAAATATTAACATGAAGGGTGGAAATCCCACTCACAGATAACCTTTTGTGGACAAACAAATATGAATAGGGTGTTCCAATAGAGTAAAATAATATTTAAAGTTATTTTTAATAACTCTGAGTGTAATAAGAATCTCAAAGTGAGCACGTGACTACACGGACCAATGCATTTAATGATTCGTGCGGCCAAATTTGAGCAAAAATTTATTTTCCAAGTTTTGACTAACTGTCTTAATTGATAGCAATTTACTATTATTAATAATAGTTATTATTATTCCCCAATTGTTGTTAATTTCGATTTTATATTTATATGGGTTATGTTAAATAACGTAATGCATTAACATTTTAAATCTCACCAATTATATAATTGGTATTTATAGGTACGCCATTATTGTGGCTGATAAATTTACGAAAGATTCCTGATGGAATACTTCCCGATAAGAAAAGAATTGCCAATTGGCTGGCTAAACAAGGTAAGCTCTTTAAATTAAGCAGAGGTTTCTCTCTTTTATGATTTTCATTTATTTATTTCACACAGCATTTATTTAATTTTTTTAATGCACACAGCTACTGCATTGTGCCACACATTTGACATCGGAGAATTGGGATTACCAAAAAAGGATATGTATTACTTGAAAGCCATGAAAAAGGTTTGATTACTTAAATAGTTAAAAACAGTCCTAACATCAACATGATATACTATAATTTATAGTATGCTATATTTATAATATTTAACCACGTAATACTTTACTAAATTTGCAAATACAATTGTTTAAGAACTGTACAAGTGCTTCCTACATATATTATTTTAAAAAGACAATTTGCAATGTAATTAACTTTCAAGAGGAGGATTTATACGAATATTTTATGTCGGCACGTGATGAAGATCAGAAAATAAAACGTTTACAGAATTTCCTTAAAGGCGCATTTATGGTAATATCACTCATTAATATATCTTATGAAATATTAATAGTAAGCAATAATCAAACTTAAAATATATAAAAATCATGTAAACGTCTTAAATATCATCTATTAAGAGGAGGCCAGATGACGATGATAGCGGTCGTCTTATTATACCTTATACAGGATATATTATCAAAAAATGCAGACAGATTATTTCGCCAATTCTTACACGTTTAAATGATTTAATGACGGTAAGTGCTGGAATTTAATTAAAATTAATGAAGTTTATGAAATTAACGTTTCGAACTGTATAGTTAAGCGAACACACAAAAGAACATTTAAGAGACATAGAGAGACATAATAGTTATGTAATTGAACCATATCTGTTGGATAATCCACTCAATATGGAGATTTGGAGACCCAGCATTAGGCAGTTGATAAGAGAGAAATTAAGTTATACAGACTCTCACGATGAAGAAACAGCAGACAAACCTGACTATACGATTGAGAAATTTCTTTTTTATGATAACTTTATGAAAAATCTTCATGTTTTGAATATCATACATACTGCATGTTGTATGTGTGAAGAGTTGCTCGAGGTTTAATTTGTTACATTTTGGAAACAATATCTTTAAGAACATAAAAATAGGAATAATTTTAACTGAAGGAATAACTTTAGAAATAATTTACTTTATGTTTTTTCACATTGTCATTCATGCTTAAATTATATGTTTTAGTCTATTGACAAATATATTTGTTATGACACTGAGGCATTTAGATGTCCTTACATGTCTCCAGTCATAAAATATTTGCACGAAGTATTTAGTAACCCATCTAAAAGAGGGGACATTCCGTGGTGGATTGAGGCTACCATGAAACATTGGTTGGATTTTTCAAAGTTTAAAATTTCACATTTAAATAACCAAGCATTAGATTTTTTTTTTAAATTTTCTCGTTTAAATATTTGAATTTTTAACAGCCCCTTCTTGTTTCTGCCAAATCGATTGGATTATCTGATGGAAGATCTTATTAAGCTTATGAAAGGCGAATACCTGAGTGAGGTAGGACAATATCTGTTTAAAAGTAGAAACATAAAGTCATTTACAATGGCTCAGAATGTAATTTGAATTGAATTTTCTCATTGAATTGATTTATTGGGATTGTAGGTTGAAGAGGAACACATTTTTTTTGCCATTAATGTTTTGTATGTGGAAAAAAAGTCAAATTAATCATCGATTTTGTAACTACAAGTACTAATATTTTGTTGGCTACAATAAAAACAATTGCATCATAAAGTTGTTACCACTAAAGAGCTGCTACCAATAAATAGCAATATGGTTAATTCAATTACGCCCAGTTTTTGTTCAATGCTAAAATATTTAGCTGAGGATGCTGGAAGGAACGCAATGAGTAATTTTTGAATTATAGACTGAACATGCCCCTTGTCAGGATAAGGCAAGATTTAATGTGTCAGAATACATAGTGTGCATCATAAAGATAGGACAGGTTCTAGAATCTCAAGATTTCTATCTCTATCTTTAAAAATATGCACCCGTCCTATCTTTATGATGCGCACTGTACTTGACTCACTCCCGTTTATTGTCGACTGAGAAAGGAAATTGCTGTGATGACAGAATGGGAGGAAGGTTTTCATAAAAACAGATTTATGTTGCAATGCACAACGCGCCGAAGACGAAAAAGATGTCGACGTCGATTCCCCCACATTATTTACTAGCTTATAGGATTTAAACAACGTGCAGACTAAACCATACAAATCGAAGATTAAATTATTTGAGGTCCAAGTCGTTTCCAAAAATATTAATTTGCTCAGATCCATCAACATTTCTGAGTGAGGTCACAGTGCTTTGGTATCAGGTATCTCTTGCCCCAAAATGACCCAGCCCAGAGTTTACTCGAGTCTCGCTATTCAACATTACCCAGACAATGGCTGGCCAAAACTCCATAGATGCTAAATGATTTCACACTTTAAGTTGCTTTTCAGCTTCCAGTCTCAGAAGCTTGCTTATTTCATCATACTCTGACTTGTTTTTCCTGAAAAACCCTCAATATCAAAATTAAGAGCTTATTTATCAATTTTAGTCCACAATTCTCACATCAAATCATCAAATGCCAGCAACAAGTAATTATGTAATTAATCCATGTAATTCTTATTACAAATTACTTCAGCACCAATCGTCAAAAACAAGCTGACATTGCATTTCAGTCATTTAAAACATCACATTGACACTATTTTATACAATCTAATTCTTCAATGGAAGAGTGTATCTTCAAGTGATACTCCATCTCTGACTGAGAAAATGATTCTTGACAGATGATACAGGGAGATATTGAGAAGAATTCAGTGAATGGTTCTTCAATTGGCCGGTTGCAGTGTTCACACACATTCAAAACTTTAAGCGTTGCACAAGATGGCTCCCGATTAACTCGCATGTTTTTAGGGCAGTCTAAAGCTGGACTGGCTCTGGCACAGTCCTTAGAATCAAAAGATCTGCTGATGTTGTTCTGATGTCCTACGGTCCTGAGATCGACGGATGACTGACTTCCGTTGCGCCCAAGCTTTCTGTATCTTCTTGATTCTGCCAAATTCTTGAAAATGTTTTGTAGAAAGGACTTTGACTGAGAAAGGTTCTTATTTCTATGGATTTCTGAATCATATTTGGCAGATGATTCCTGGAACACTTGGTCTCTCTTCACCATTACAAAGTCATCAACTTGAGGAGGTCCCAACTCTGTTGCGTATAAATTCTTAAGTGAAGCAACGAACATAACTCTCCAAATTGAAAAAAAAGTTTTGTTAAGTTGCTACTATTATGAGTTTAAACTCACCAGTGGGGCAAAATTTGACTTTAGAGTCACATAAGACATCTTCACACTTTTGAAGTAATTCCTTGAGGACAGGATCACACAGCAACTGCTTCTTTGCAGATATTAAGTCTAAGATTTCCTGAAGATGTTTGGCATCTGTATCTTTGTCAGAATGATTGGGAGTCCTGACAGAACCTAAGTTTGGTGAATACAGACACAAATAAAGTTATCATTATCAAACATCTTCAAGCAAATCATAAAAAAATGACAGAAGGCCAAATAATGTCAACAGAGTTTGTGAATGCCTTACTACAGACAGTAACAAGATGAATAGGAAATTGCAAAGTAAATCAATGAAGACAAGATAATCAAAACAACCTCAACATTTTATAAATGAATAAATTAAATATTGAACCACTCCATAAACCATGAATAAAAGTCACATTTTAACACATACTACCAATTAAGACTATCTGATCAAACACAACTTATTTTCTAGATTTGTTCTCTACAATTTGGTAAATACATAGATTTAGTTAGGAAGGTAAGGAATCCATTACCTCTTAAAGGAATATCACTTGATTGAAGGCTACCAGAGAGCATTGAATCAGGGCTTTTCCTAGACTGTATGGAAGAATCATTAGTCGATGTCTTTTCAGCATTCTTCGAATGCTCATCCATCGAATCTGAACCATTTCGTTTTGTCCATTCTCTAACTTTTCTAGCATTCTCACAAGACCCTCTCCTCTCTTGAAATTTACTTTTAAATGTATCCACAGAAAACATTACAACAAAATAATCTTTTTATAAAGGCGCAAGTAAGAAATAGTCAACTAGAAAAACACCAAACGTCGACCCGACATCCTAAACACCCCCAAAAAACTAATCTTTGCCACTTAGGAGACATGGTTCCAGTACAAATTAGTCGATTTAAGCTTTTATGAGACGGTCAAAGCCCTACAGCTATACTATCTGACGTACCACACGAACACATCACCTCCCCGGTTTATTTACGTCTGAATCTAATGGACCGACCCGCCTCAAATTTCTTTTTTATTTGGACAGTAACAGAAAATCCATAATATAGACTCATAAACTTTCAATTCCTTTCGCCTTAATGATTGCAAGTTATGTTAAATTTGGTACATTTCAAATTCATTGTTACAGGTACAAAAATCGCTATTAGTAACCATTTAGACCAGTTGATCAGCAGAGTGATGATATAATAAATGCACCCTTTCCTACTCACACGTACTTTTTAAGCATGACGTGCCACCCATCTAGCGGCCCCAAGGCAGGGGAGACAACCCCTACAACGTACCAGACCTGACCCCAAATCAATAACAATAATTGCCCCTCGGCTCGCCGGTGCAAACACCGGTTCTTCAAATATCGAAAGGTCAGCTGTTTAAGACCTGATAAGCCGAAATTGATTGTTTGACTTGTCTTCTGAAGGACAACAAACCTGACGCGGCAATGTGAAAATAATTAGGTCTTGATCTTAATCACTATAAAATATTCATCACATGAGTAACATAGCTAAAAATAGAATTTAAAAGTAATACACAAAATATGGGGAAAAAAGCAGCAGGTCTTTAGTTTTAATAGCCAAATTTGAAGAAGCATTGCAAGCAAAAGAATCACAATGTATAAAAAAAAATAAGGAAAAGAATGTAATGACCACTGGACTCGATATGGATTTATGAAACATGGCTACGATGCCTTCCATCTCAAGAGAAGCAATACATAAACAAAATTATTAACTGAATGGGCTCCAAAACACATACCAATACCTGTACAACACTTTGTCAAAACTAAGCTTTCAATTAATAAGTTCACCTGCTAAACTAGACTTCAAGAAAACATGTTGTTAATGTCTATAGCAGGTCATAAAGCTGTTAATAAAACTATATGTTAAAACTATATGAGCCTTACAAAAGGAAAAGAAAAGATGATGATTAGTCATTATTATCATCTTACGATGAAACGTGCTGAATTTAAAGAAGGGAATTTTCAAATCAAACGCAAGCAGCTATTATGGTTAATTTGCAGTTTGGGGATTTAAGCTTTTGTCCTATAAATTCTAAGCTACGAATAGTCATGAACAACGGAATGAATGTGATGATAAAAGTGATGGTCAGATAACATGATTACTGAAGACACACACAACTATCAATAAGATTTGCTTCAACATTCCACCTCGAAGGTGAAAACCTCGTGCCACAACGCAACTTGCTGGGTCGACTCGGCTTTTAATACGGCAGATCGTCCCATTCCAAATCTCTTCTGGCTTCTTCGTTGGTTCCTGCTTCTCCGGCGACGTAATCATCGTCGTCGTCGTCGTCTTCCCCCTCATCGCCACCATTGTCGTCGTCATCGAAGATTTCAGAGCGGTCCATTGAATTTAAATCCTGTAAAGTAAATTTATTGTGTTTGTTGTGCTTTTACTAAATTCGGAGTGAAATTTATTTACAAATCTAAGACACGAACGATTAAAATACTTTCCGATAATTCGTAATCGAATGCGTTAAGCATTATTATGATTATAAAGAATCAACAGTGAATTATTTTTTAAAATTTTTATTTATTTTTCTAAATTTTTCCCCTTCGGGGACCCACGTCCATCTCGTAGAGAGGGTTCACGGCGATGGACATTTCCGAGTTGTCCCACTCCATGTCGGCCGCGTGCTGCTCCGATCTCCTCTCTCGAAGCTTCGAGACTCCAAGAACTCCCAACGTGATTATGAGACCTATCGACACTACCAGAAATATTGGTAGCCAGAAGCCTGAGTGGAAAATTACAACAACAAAGTAATTAGCCTAAACCTACGTAGTACTAGTGGAAGTACAATGACAACAACAATAGCATGCAACGTTTAACAATTTGTTTGCAAAAGTCGTCCTAGGCAATAGATCTACTTCTGATGGAAGCATAATTATTTAAATCATAAATTTGATTGGCATAATAAATGTTAATAATGATTATAATAAAAAGAATGATAATAATAGTAATATATATATCACAATAATAATAATAATCTATTCTCCACTGATTTCATACCCAGGTTGGTGGCATCATCATTGTCCGAGGCGAGGTTGGACTTTCTGATCAGAGGCTGATCGACTAACAAACTTCCTTTCCCTAAGTTGTTTGGAAGAGGAGGAGACTCGGGATGAGTGGCAACCAATTGGAGCTGATTGGTAAATAAAAATCAAATATAAATGCAAATATTAGGTAAATATCATCTTACGTTAGGCAAATGTTATTTGACATTGGGAACTGATATATATATATACTCACAGAATCATCTGCTTAAACACCACAAATAATATTTTATAGAAAACAATAAATCCTTTGCGAGAAAATGCATTGAAAAGTCGTGCCCGTTGGATACATGGTCACAAACACCCACCAGGACTCTCGCGTGATTCGTCAGGATCTCTTCGTTCGGACCGAGACAACCGACTACAAAACTCCTCTGCTGCCAGTACGACCCGATCTTGTTCGAGTATCTGAGCGACCTCATGAACCTCTCGTAGGATTCCAATGAAGCCGTGCTCTCTGAAGGAGAGAAAGAAAACGACGACGTTAGCGAACCGCGAGTCGTCCGTGACCTTTTCAACATCACGATCTGACCTTCGACTTGGCCAACAAAGAGTCCTCTGTTGTTGAGATCCACTTGAAGGTCAAGTTCCCTCAAAAGGTCACCATCGAATAAAAACATCTCGCTAGTTAGATCCATCGGAGAATCGCTCCTAACGAAGCACGACTCCAATTGGGCTGCAGGAGACATGTTTTAAATATTCATCGGGACAAGCATCGTGCATAATTTTAAATTAGTCTGTTTACATAACCGTTTACCATTAAACGTTCCTCTGCACCGGCTGAGCAAATAAAGATTTTACAATTCAAATTTCTATTGACCCGAAACTTGTCCTGCAACTTCTTCCATACGAAACGCTTCCATGATTTTGATGCCTTCCATTAGACCGATGTCATCGACGGGCATGACGTGACGCGTCGATATTCTCAAAGGACGCGGCTTGCTTATGATGACCTCGAGGTCGTTTGAATCAAACGACAGTCTTTCAGAGTTCTTGCAGCTTTATAAATGAATGGAAAAGTTTAAGCGGTGATGGTTAAACATTTTCATGGTTATACATTTTCATGACATGTAACCATATTTATATGATAATCAAGCAGCTGTTTATACTAAATGAAACAGTACATGCAATGAATGAATGAAAAAATGAATGAATGAATGAATGAACGATCGAACGAATGAACACACGAGCAAGTGAAAAAGAGAACGAACGGACAAACAAATCAATGAACCAATCTAATGAAAGACTGCACCTTCAAAATACCAACCTGACATCAGTGCTGATAGAAACGACCCTCGTCCCCAAAAGAGGTCTTGGACTCGGCAGGAGGAGATCGACCTCCCTGAGGACGTCTCTCAGGGAGTCGGGAGATGATGAATTAATGATAAGGTTGGTCTTATCTTCACTCAACAGCACAAACTAAACGAAGTTATACACAACGAATTTAACATCGACATTAACATCATTAACCAAAAGTGTTTAATTCATAACAGGAAAAAAATATGCATCCAGGTTTGTAAAATAAGAAGACAATGGCAATATAGTCAAAATAGTTTGACCTTTTTGTTTAATCTCAAAGTGCCCTATGGAAGTGGAATTGATAACCAAATCATTGTGACACAAGCAAAAAAAGTAAACATGGCATCCAAAGACATAGAAATTCTTGAATTATCGAGTTGCTAAATCCCTCCGTCATCAAAAGCCATCCACAAGATTTATGAATAAATGACGTCGAATAAAACTCACCGTCCCCGAGCGTATGTTATCAATCTTTTCCAAGGTGAGTCTCTCGTGACATTGGCTGAGACATTTGATGACTTGGTCCATGTCCGTGTGATTTGAAGAGAGCATCAAGCCGGACATCTTGCCGTGAAGCGCTTCTTCCATCCTCGCGTGTCGACCTAAAAATGCCAAGAATTGTTGAATGGTTGAAAGCTTGCACGCCTTAACTTTAGAAGACCCACCCATCCAGCAAGCTCCGATGACAACTTTTGAGGGAGGAGGGTGGCTGAGGTGGTGGAATTTCCACTTCCTGGTTATTCTCGGGTCGCTCTTCGAACTCGTGAACATGCGACCGTCGACGTAGAGGTCGACCTGTGAATAAATAAATAAAATAAAAGTTAAAAATAATAACCATTGCTATTGTCATCATCATCACCACCACCACCACCTCATCATACACAATCACCCACACTATCCTACTTACGGAAACTATTTCCTGATTGGCAGAGGCCAGAGCATAGTGATGCCAGTGTCCACTGCATATTTCTGGAACGTTCCATTCCCATTGGGACTCGACTTTCTCATCATCTTCGACTCCATCTTCAGTCCTTCTCAGCACGAAGTACATCCTGCAACCTTCCACGAACCACATGGAATGCCTTCTCGTGACCGCTGACGTCGGAGACAAAGAACGCTTTTCAAGGACGAGGAAAAATGCAAAAGCGGAACTTTGCTTTCGAACCGGACTCACGCGAATCGTCGGAGTGGCACAGGATCTGCTCTCTGCCGGCATTTCGCTTTTCCCTGCTCATCCAAACGGAGGCCAGGAAATGACTTTCCAAATGCCACTGGAGTTCTTCTGGGGGAATTTCAGGAATGATGGGATTCCCAGAGAAGGAGGTTTCGTTTTGGAGTAGGAACAATGCAGTCACTTCCTCCCCCAAACCTTAAAAATGTTCTATGGTCACCAAAATGACACAATTATAATTACCAAGATTAAATACATAAGCACAAGCATCACCCACATCATCACCATCACCATCGACGTCACACATTGGTGACACAAAGACTCATTAAGCAATGAAACCATACCACAAAACACCCTCTGAGCCAGAAGGGACTCGCCATCCATCTTGCAGCCCCCATCCATGGGAGCAGAGAGTTTGAGTGCCACGGAGAGACTGTCGACCTCGCACGAGTCGTTGTCATCGCAAGCGTCAAATTCGACGTCCTTGAACAGCGGCAGAGAAGTGGAATTGCCAGAAAATTCACTGAGGTCGACACTCCGATCGTATCCTGAAATAGCATTTTACACTTGCATCACATTTACTTGTTTACTGGGGCAATGTAAAAGCTCACGTGCTGCATGATTTGTTTTGATCAGTGAGTTTATATTAATAAACCATTGCATTAATGCTGTATTTGGTTTTATTTTTTATTTGAATATTTATTTCATTGAATAAACAACAAGGAAGATTTGTACATGGTTTGATGCAAATGCAAATGTCCAAAAGTCCTAAGTTTGTTAAGCATATTTATTAACAAACATGTCATGCACGTATTTTCAGCTTAAAATTTTGGATTGAAACTTTAAACTTGATAACAACATTCACTTTTACACTCCCAAATTTAAATAATCAAATTTACTTTAAATTTAGAAACAAATTTAAATAAAAATTTTGCCAAGAAACCTACCCCTCCAAGAATAGGTGCACGTGGGTTCCCACTCCACTCGAACTTCGACCCCTTCCGTCACGAGACCTCCGCAGTCCTGGGCAAAAACTTTCAAAACGTGAATGATTCTGCTGCTCGCTGGACCGACAAGAACCTCCTTGTTGTAGAGACAACCTGTTTATTCCATTCACTAAGTTCAACATAAAAACCAATTAAAATTCTCCAAATCAAATCAAATCTATATTTACATACTATTTATATTTAAAGGAATCCATTATTTTTTTTTATAAATATTTATTCAATCACATTTTTATTCTACCAAATTGACCTTTTTCATCGACGTAGAACCTCTCCGATTGGTCGAGCAACGTGAACCTGCAGACGTCCGAGAACTCTTTGCTGATGTCGTCATCCGTAATCTGCAAGCAGACGAGTTGTTGCCTTCTTCTCAGCAGGTTTCGGACGGAAACGCTGTACGACGAATCGATCCACCTCGGGGCGTTGTCGTTGACGTCCTCGACGGAGATCTCCACCCCCTCCCTGGTGGCGTCGTCGGAACGAGAACTCGGATTGTTACGGCTATAAACATTCTGCTCAATAACATGACATCTTGCTATCGGTACTTAATTACCCATTAGTTGTGATTAAAATAAATTTAAAAATTAATACCACAACCAGTATACTAAATTAAATATGAACTTCTTAGATGATGTGTTATGCATTGCCTCACCATCACCATGTTGTAATATATATATATATATATGTTTATTTATATATATATATATATATGTCATCAAACACTACTCCCTATTAGTTCCACCTTTCCGAGTAAGTCATGTTGAGAGGGTCGCGGCAGTCGTGCGCAGACACCTGGAAGTTGTATTTTTGTTGTTGCTCGTAATCCAGTTTTCCGTCGACAACGATGGAAGCTCCGCCTGAAAACGGCTCCAGGAGAACGATGCGGAAAGGAAAGTCGAGGAAAGCTCCGTGGATTGTGTAGCCACATATTTCTGCAAAGTAGAAAAATGCAGATTGAAAAAAAAAGAGCACAAAAGTAAACAAACTGAAAATAAAAAAAGCGAGTAATTTTCCACGTAGTTGATGTCCAGAATACTATTTGCCTTCTGCAAGCACATAACGATTGATCACAATTATTTATTGGCGCACCATAGCTTAGTACCCGAGCAATTATGTCTAAACCACAAACATTAACATACTACCTCCCAGGAATCCACTCATGTTTCGAACGTAAAGAGGTTCGTTTAGATCCACTCTTTCTCCAACTTTAGCATCTTCCTTGATAACTCCATGGTAAACCACGATCGATCGAGACGTAAGAACCTGAAAACCTTTTGAAAATATTAGATCTCTTTGCTCAATCGATTGAAATGCCGCAGAAAAGTTAAGATTCTCTCAATTAAAAACATTTATGCCACAAGAGAAGCTAACCTAAGAGCACTAAGAGCTCTTGTAAAAGGAGAGGCAGCATCGTCTGCTTCATGACAGAATCACGGCATCACAACACGTCCCTCCTAGAATAGACGTACGAGCAAAAAGCCACCACAATGGCGAATTTCATAATGAGCCGACGACTAAACGACATTCAGCTGACGATTTGAGAAGCGTTCAATCTGAAACTACTAATTTAAATTTTGCTTTTAACAAACACAACAATTCCACAATTCTAAAATTTAATCGTGGTTACACTATTCAAGCGTCCCTTAGCAATAATTGTCTACTATTTTTAAATAACATTTTATTAAAAAATTTGTGTATAAAATAAAGTTTTTGTTGGTGCAAAATTTTTTAGTCGGTAATTATTTCGCTTTAATTAGTATCGTACTTCGATAGTGTCGTACTGTTTGAGGGGTCGTTCCTAATTAACGTTATTTTGCCGAGAGTTCATGTAATGGCGAAGATGTATATTTTAACACAAATTTAAACAACACTGCCAAATTAAAATCATTGTTTCTTAAAATTTTTATATCATTATAAAACCCGATCTGACTACTCATAATGACGAGTTTGAAATTTAATATATACTTATTTAATTTATTTTAAATGAATTGAAAGTTCAGAAGCTTAATTAAAATGGTTAAGCCAAACAATGTTTTAAGTGTATTCAATCTGGAGTGATTGAAATATAGTTATCGAGTTATTGAATTAGCAAGTATTCCAATCAAGTCATTTAAAAATCTCAAAAACATTTTGAGGACTTTGATGCTTTAAGGTCACCACCTAACTACGTCAGGTTTGATAGACCGCTTCAAGAACGCCATGGAAGATTATGTCGCGCTTCGTATTTTTGATATCTTAAGCTTAAATATTATTCTTGAGCTTAAATATTATTTTTCCCGATAAACAATTCCTTAACTACCAAATCAACACCACAATTGGCGGGACAACAGCAAGAAACTTTAATCAAAGAATTTATAAGTTCGTGCAAGCATCTCAATCCGAAACGTTTCTTGAATAACTTCCATCACTTGAAGCTCTGGTTGAGTCGTTGAGCGGTGGGAGTGTGAATGAAAATCTGTTTGAACCTCGTGCACCAATTTACAGTTGATCTTCTGAAGGCAGTCGAAAACATTCCTTTAAACGAATGAGGTAACGTTCACTCATTTTGTTTTCTTCATACTCACTCACTCACTCACTCACTCACTCACTCACTCACTCACTCACTCACTCACTCCACTCACTCACTCACTCACTCACTCACTCACTCACTCACTCACTCACTCACTCACTCACTCACTCACTCACTCACTCACTCACTCACTCACTCACTCACTCA